>PVIR01024838.1:6115-25602 GCA_004026965.1 Petromus typicus | reverse complement strand
TTTTTTTTGCACCAGGGATCGAGCTCAGGACCTTGTAGTTGCCAGGCAGGCTCTGTGCTGCTGAGCCAAGGCCTCAGCCCATTGTCATTTCGCTTTTATTTTGCTATTTGTTTATATTTTCTGTTTCTCATAGAAGGGAAGTCATGTGATATTTAAGTTTATGTGGTTAATTTATTTCACTTAAAATTACGGTTTCGACACAAGATGCATCCATTTCCCTACAAATGATTCAAATTTATTCTTCTTTATGGCAGGGTGGTACTCCTTTGTAAGTAAATACTATATTTTCTTTATCCATTCATCTGTTGACAGACATTTGGGCCATTTCCAAGATTTATCTATTGTGAATTATGCTGCTATAAACATAGATATGCATGTATTACTGTAATAAAATGTCTTTAACTCTTTTGGGAAGATAACCGGAAGGATAGCAGTTGGATTGATTGGACTTTCTCGCTTTAGTCTGTGGAAGAATCTCCATACTTATTTCCATAATTGATTGCTAGCTTATATACCCTTAAACAATATACAAGTGTTCCTTTTTCCCTACAGCCTCCTCAGCATTTGTTAGTTTTTCATTTCTTGAGGACAGCGATTATTTTTGGAGTAAGATGGAATCTCAATGTTGTTTTAATTAGCATCTCGGTAATGGCAAGAAATGTGAAACTTTTTTTCCTTATATTTATTGGCAATTTGTACAGGATTTTAAATACTTGTTTGTCTTCCTCAATAAACTCTGAACCCAGGAAGGCAAGATGTGGTGCATTTTGTTTATTTCTGTATCCCTACTGCTGCAAAGTGTGCCTTGAGTGAGCCAGTAAATATGTTGTCTATCAGCTTGCTCCAGAAAGACCATCAGGACTCTAGAACATCATTTCCTAATTCCCCCCGCGAGTCTCCCTTGTTCAGTAGGTGCTGGTAAATGCAGAATAGCCAGCTCTCCAGAAAATAAAGAGCTTTGATTTTGTAGCACTGGCCAGTGTCTGTGGCAGAGATCTTCCCATGTTGTCTGATTTCAGGCTTGCAACATGACATCTCTGAATGTGCGGTTGGGGAAAGATGCCTTGGTAGCATAATGGTCATTATTTCCATTTCCAAAAGAGCACAGAAAAGAGTAAAGTAGTAAATGAACCAGAAATTAGTAAGATTTGTATATTTATTCATTTTATTTTTAATATAAATTAATTATAAGTTTTTATAATTTTAATTTTAGCCAATGTCTGCTGTTAACAACCAGATCACAGAGTTCTTAAAAATTTAACAACTGACCCTTACAAGCCAGCTCTAAATTAATACTGCTTCACATCCAAATAATAACACTGCCTGCTTGGCCTGCTTTGGCCTGCCTTGGCCTTCTTGTCTTTGCTTAGGAGCATATACTTCTGGAGACCATTCTCCAAAGAGGAAATTCTTAAACTTTGGGGAAAGTCCTATACCTCTTTGAAAACTATTCAGTGTTGCCTCCTCCAAATGAACACATGAGCATATGTGTAGGATATCATAAACAGTTCACAGTCTTAGCAGATAGATAATAGCCTCCTCTGTCCCCTCCAGCCCTGGCAGAGATGCAGCTGGGAACTCTCAATTCAGGATTCGGTCTCTAATCAGAACTGTAGCTCCAGAGATCTTGGATCCCGCGAGTCGCTGTGCTGCTCCTCCCTTCCCAGAGGGCATGTGCTCCTGTTCCTGTCACTGATCAGGTCCTCTCTCAGGGCCCCTGCCTCCTCTCTCTTCCAAACTTGCCTGCCGCCAGCTTGTTCCCTGAAGACTTCAACTCATAGAGTTGCCCAACCCTCTCTGAAACACTTGCTCTGTGATCTGTGTCACCCATCCAGCCCCAGGTCATTTACTGTCTAGTACCTTGTAATCATTTCATGTGGAAATTCTGTTCCTGCCTTCCTGCTGGCCCACCGCCTCTCAGGATCCCTCCTTGCTGGGCAGCGACATGGCTGTTGGTTTATTTTCCTTTTTAGATGTAGTGCAGTGCAGTTTTAAGTATACAGCTTCTAGAGAGATTGATTCATATTCAGGGGCAGGCTCTGTGGCTCTATGCCTTTGGATAAGTTTTCCTTTAAAAATGGGATATAAGGTGCATGCCATAAGATTCACTATTTAAAAGCATACATAATCTCAGCACTCAGGAGGCAGAGGCAGGAGGACTGCCTCGGGTTTGAGGCTAGCCGGGGCCTACATAGTGAGTTCAGGGTCAGTCTGGACTACAAAGCAAGACCTCGTCCCAAAAAAACTAAAACCAAAAAAACCACAAAAAAACAAACAAACAAAAAACTCCCCAAAATAAAAACTAAAAGCATACCGTTCAGTGGATCTTAGTCTGTTCACAGCATTGGGCAGCTGTCACCACTGTCTAATGTTAGGACATTTTTAAGACTCCAGAATGGGGCCCTGTTCCCTCTTTTTGCCCCTTTCCCCAGTTCCTGGCAACCACTTGTCTACTTTCTCTCTCTGTGGACTTCCCTATTCGTTTTTGTTTGACTTAACATATTAGTTTACCTACTGACCATGTGTTAATATGAAATGGCATTTTTCTTTGGGTTAAAAAGACTATTCTTTGATATTTAATATAAGTCCAATCATATGAATGTCTAACTTCCTTCATTTAGCATGATGTTTTCAAGATTCAGATATATTGTCTGATGTGTCAGTACTTCCTTCTCTCCTCTGGCTGAATACTATCCTGTTGTGTGGCGATGCCAGATTTTGTTTGTTCCATTCAGTAGTCGGTGAATTTATACACTGGGTGTCCGTTCTTCAAATATAAATTGAGGTACATAATGATCCTAACTTATGGGGTTTTAACAAGATTTAAAACACTCATCCAGGCAAAGTGCTGAGAATAGAGTATGATAAGCACTCAGAACTCAATAGGTGAGTCCTATTATTATAATGATATCTTCCTGTTTCTCACTACATCTTAAGGGTGAGGGACTGTATACCATGTCTTCATATGCCTTTTTATCTTCAACGCCTGGCACATAGGAGTCGGCAAGTAAATACTCGTTGATTAAACACTCTTGAGAAAACTTTAAGTCACTTGAGGAATAGGTAGAATTTCTAAGCTCTACAACTTACAGAATAGGTACTTAAGATATATTTTAAAAAGGATTACAATGTATTATGTATGCATACCACCTCCCCATGAGGAATGTGGTTATTATGTTCTATAGACATGTAACAAAAATAAAAACTGGAAAAAACTGAATAGTTTGCGAAAAACGATGTGAATTTATTTAAAAGATGTAACAACTCAGTAGCTGTGTGGTGAGATATCAGGTAGACTGGTAATTACCTTGTTTAATTGTGGTCCAGGTGTAGATAGTCTGCACTAGTGGCGTTTCACCTTGGGTGTGGATCTGAATTATGTGGGGCCCTAGCCTTCCTGAATGAACCCAGGTGTCTGCGTGCTTTCTTGGTGCTCCTGGTGGTTGGGATGTGCAGTAATGTGTGAACTAGTGGTCCCTACATTCGATTGTCTAAAAATGGGTTCACTTGTAAGAAATTCTTTGTGTGCCTTAGAGATGAAGGGGGCCACAAAGGCTGGGAGGAAGAAAGGGATTTCTTCCTGGGACTCTCTTAGTTGAAACTCCTTCCCATTTCTTTGACAGATTTGTAGGAACTCTACACGACTGTGATTTCTCATTTTTTTCTCGTTCTCCTCATCCAGTCCTCACCTCTGTGGTGTTTCCGGGTTCTATTATTCCTCCACAAATAGAAACCTAAATATCCATTAGTACACCAGAAGAGAAACAGAGGGAGGCGATGGATCTTTAATGTATGTCTCCATTTCTGAACACTTGAAAGATAGGCCATTCATAGTCTTTCCCATATAATCAAGAACTCTATAAGTACAATTAGTAAGTTATTAGCAGTGACATGGAACTAAGTATGTGTGTTTATTTTCCCCTCAAATAAACAGAATAACTTTAATAGCCCTAAGAGAGATCTTCTATTGAATTGGGTCCCCTTTGTTTTATTTTCATGGAACTGATTTCTCTGCATTGGGAGGTACTTTGCTGATTCATTCGATATTTACTAAGTACCTTCTCTATTCCAAGCAGCAATAAATGAAACAAGTTTTATTGGCAGCTTGAGCTGGAGTACTTGCTTCTACTGGGCCCTTGGTAAAAGCATTCTTTTTTCTTTTAAGAATCCCCAGGATGTTGTGTTCTTTGAAAGACTTATAGTTCTCTCTTCTGGGGACTGTCTTCCTCTTTGAGAAGCCCCAGTGTTAGACACAAATGTCGCTCACTTGTCTCTAACTCCCAGAGAGGTCAGTGGAAAGTATTTCTCCAGAGTGGTTTCTGCTGTTCTTTGCCTTTGTAGGAAGGTGACACATAGATAAACTATACTCTTTGCACCATTGCACTCATTTCTCTTTCAGAGGCTATTGGGTTTCCTTGTGGTTTGTAGTTCAAAAATCAGTATATGATGGGACAAATGTAAAAAGAGAGCTGAGGGCCTGATGGCACTGACAGGTAGGGCTACTGAGCTGCAGACTCCTGAGGGTGCTGACAGGTAGGGCAACTGAGCTGCAGACTCCTGAGTTACTTACCAGCCCCCTTCAGTCCTTCCTTGCTTTCTCTACTCTTCCATGGAGGCTCCATTGCATGGATCTGATGCTTTCCTGGTACATGGCTGCTCTACAGCTGAATGTGATGGAGTCTTTTCCTTCAAACGTTCACAGACAAGCAGGTGTGAGCAGATCATGATGGTGCATGCACAGAATCGGAGGTGTTTTTTTCCCTGAAGCTTATCCCAGCAGCTGGCAAACTGGGCAGGGACATAGAAGTGTATCGGTGAAGCTTGGGAATACACTAGAGCTACAGGCATTGGTGGATGTTGTTGGCTGGAATATGGTCGATTTCAGAGAAAGTTACACGTGCTGCCGAGAAGAATCTGTACTATATTCTGCCATTGTTGGGTGGAATACTATAGATATCTATTAAATCCATTTGTTTAAAAGTTTTATTCAATTTCTTTGTTGATTTTTGTCTAGTTTATCTATTTGTGACAGTGGGATATCAAGGTCTCCCATTTTAATTTTGTGTTTGTTTATTGGATCTTTTATGTCCAGTAATATTTCTCTTATGAAATGGGAACACCAGTATTTGGTGCATATATGTTAATAACTGTCATCTCTTACCATTGAATTGTTCCCCAAACCAATATGTAATGATCTTCTTTGCCTGTTTTGATCAGTTTTGACTTGAAAGTTACTTTGTCTGAAAATAGGATACATACTCCTGCTTGTTTTCAAGTTCTTATTGCATAGAATGTTGTTTTCTATCATTTCATTTTTATACTGTGTATCGATTTCTCTTTTGGTTAAATGTGCTTCTTGTACACAGGATACAGTTGGATTTTGTTCTTTGATATATTCTGCCAATCTGTGTCTTTTGACTGGGGAATTGAGACCATTCATTCATTCATACTGAGAATGATTACTGAAAGGTATGGATGTATTCTCGCCATTGTGTTATTCTCCCAATACCGATTCGCTTTCTTTCCTTTCTAGTTAACTGCTCACCTTATCTCCCACTAGGAAGCTCTTCAGGGAACTGCAATATTGATCATACTCAAAGCAGGCTATGAGCCGGGCGGGGTGTTAAGAGGTAAACCCACAATTGGCTTGTGTATAGAAGTGAATCTAGCCACAGTCTACATGCCAAGGTCAGAGCAATTCTCACCCAAATTCTATTTCTACAACTAAAACCTTAACTAGAAGGGCAGTGTTCTAATCACAAACACATATTTTGTCTATGGATTCCTAATTTGGGAATGCTTTGTCCTGTGCTTTAGGAGCCTTATCTCCGTTGGTTTCCAGAGAAACTGCATGACTGCACATCCTCACGTGTAGTTCCTGCCCCCTTTATATTCTCTCTAGGCTACTGGGATTACAGTGGTGCCAAACCAATCAGTGGACTGATTTAGTAACCACACACCCTTAATCCCAGCATTGCACCATGAATCAGTCACACACTCTAGATCCAGCTTCCCCTGAAAAAGACTGCATGAGACTTCCAGGGGATATCTAGACAAAAGCCATAACATCACTAGATGAACCTACTGATGAGTATTGTGCCCTGATGACCTGATCACCTTCCAAAAGCTACACCTTGAACATATGGTCTTTTGGGGGCAAGATTCTAGATCTCAACTATAACACATACAAGTAAAAAATTATCATCATATTAACCAAGGAGCACATGGACACATGACGTATTAAAGTTTTATTGGAGAAAACTTTTCAGACACAGGAAGCCAATGAATGATGCACCCTATTCACCCAAGTCATACAAGAGGAGGCACACCTGACCTTGGGGTACAGCAATAACATATGCACAGGCCTGTGATCTTATCCGCCCACTTTGTGAGTGTGGAACGTGATGAACTCCAGCTCTCTGCCTCTTGTCTTGAGCTCAGCTCTCTCTCTGGGCTTCACATGGTTCCCTTGAACTGCCTGCACTGGACATGGGCTTTGAACCCTCCCTGAGCTGTCAACAAGCCCCAGGCCTGGAACAATTCCTACCTGGCCTGTGATCTTATCTAGCCACCTGGTGTGAGTTTTCACATCTCTGTGAGCTCTTTGTCTTTGCTTTAAGTTTTGCCTACTTGAGTCCTGTAGTGACTGTTATCCATTTCTTTCCTGTCCTGTACCCTTATATTACTGTGGAATTTGTTACTTGAGTGGTATAGATATTAAAATTGGTAATTAAGATTGGGATGAGAGAACCTGTGATAATCCAAGTTGTTGGATATCAAGTGACATCTAGAGTACCCTGCTAGGTAAGGCTGACAAAATTGGATCATCCGTGAATTTATTGTTAATTCTGACATTCTGAAAAAGACACAAACATGTTTATGTTAATGGAATAACTCACAACAGTCTCAGAGTTGTGTCTCAAACTCTTCTCCTTCTTGTGGCAGATGCAGCTAATAGCCTGTACAATTTCTCATGAACCCCTGCCCCTTGGTGTTGTATCTCCTGTTTCGTTCAAGGTAGCAAGATGTGATAAAAACATTCCCAGAACTCCTTCAAAGTCACATGACCAATTCTATGTAAGAAATATCAATGTGTGATTCACACCTCCCAGTGGGTGAGGCTTCCAGGAAAGGTGTTGTTTTCCTAAGAAAAATAGATAACTCAGATGATATGGTCTTTCTGTCCTCCCTGTCCCCCTTTTGCTGCCTGCCATGGAGCCAAATGCTGGAAGATGCTCAGCCACTTGGGCCACTTGCCAGGGGTGGGGGAGTGGGGAGGTGGAAGTGATATAGGGATGACATACGGAGATGAAACAGGACCTGCAAATGATAAAAGGGAAATATGATATTCCCAACTTGTTAGATATCTGATACACTGAGTTTGTGTTCTCTAAAACCGAAGGACAAATTCTAGCAACAATGGTTGATAAGAGTAGAAAAATATTTATTGAGAAGATAGCTCCTGAGAGGCAGGAGGGGTCTCCAGTGGACAGCTGAGGACTTCGCTCTCTAGGGGAAGTTTTATAGAGTAGAACACATCAGTACAAGGTGGGTTAAAGCTATGATCTACCAATAAGGTTACAAGCATAGTTGCTTAGGTGATGGTGATCCAAAGGGGAAGCAAGTCATGTAGCAAGCAGGCATGGAAAGCACAAAGATCTTCTCAGGAAGGCGATGGATTCAAAGGTCTCAGTCACCTATTGAGTTGACTGATGACACACTAGACTATTAGATCAGGTGTTATAATTTAGCTCATCCTTTGGGGAAGTGTGTTCTCCTCTTGAGGCCTGCCCTCCAGCTGATATGTCCCTTGCTACAGTGGCAGTATTTTCACCTTTGGTCCTGGTTTTCTGAGGGCTTAGCCTGGTCTGACTTCCAACGATAATTTACTTATTTGATTCCTAATTCAATAATGCTCAGTGATTCCAAGCATCTGCCTCACAAACACAAGGTCCAGAGTTCAATTCCCAGTACCATATAACATGATACCAGGTGTGGTGGCTCATGCTTATAATTATAGCATTTGGGAAGCAGAGGCAGGAGGATTGCTGTGAGTTCGAGGCTAGCCTGGCCTATATAGTGAGTTTAGGGCCAGCCTGAACTACAAAGCAAGACCTTGTTTCAAAAAAAAAATTTTTTTTAAACTTAGCCTCACTGTCTATAATAGAAGGACCCTCTTCTTTGAGAAACCTTGTTAAAACTGACTTACTTGCTCCTCACTTTCATGGTAATATGACAAAAGTGAATCCTTCACTTAATCTATTAGGCTTCTGACATTTGTAGCTGAGAACAACTACGACAAGCCCAGAGATTCACTGTGTGTGGACAACTCATGTACGTGCATCTGCCCCACATTCATTTAGCAATAATCGCGCCTCGGATAAACCTCATTGGCTACGATACAGCCACTGCGCAAAGCTATGCCCCACATTCATAAGCCTCATCCGGTGATAGAATGTGGTTCCGAAGGTCTGGAACAGGTGTGGAGGGCAAGGAAAATGTCCTATGCTGGATGAAACCAAATGGACCCCATTTAGCATTTCCCTAGAGCCAGGAAATTGGGATACTATTCCCTTCTGCTGTGCAAGAGGGAGTCCAGTTCCATATGAACAAGAAAATGCTCTATTCTAGCCCAATTTTATTTCTGAGGTGGATGAACATGCAATGATTTGTCCAAGGTCCTGCCGGCAATTGGAGGCTAATATGATTGGCAGGCATGTCACTTTCATCTCTGTCATACTTCATGACCATGGGCAAAAGGATGCACAGTTACTCAGAGCCAATGTCCAGTCTATACTCAAAGAGAGGCCAGAGGGGCTGCCATTACCTGAGACTCTTTAGGGAAAAAAAAATCTCAAAGGAAAGCCCTACTGAAGCCTCTGTAGCCTTTTATTGATAGAACAAGGAAGTAAAGATCAAAGAAAGGAGAAAGGCAGTAACTTATGGAGGTGAAGGGCAAGAAGAGTCTGTTAAATGACTGTCTTGGAGACTAAAATAAATGAGAAAGAAGATGTGGGGGACAAAGGCCGGTGTGTTCAATCCTTAAGCCAATGCATTTTGATCCCACTATGTCTTGTTTCTCAGTAGACTATTTTTAATCTCTGACCCTGCACGCTGGAAGATTTTATGCTTGTGACTCTTAAAGTCTTTTATCTCTTCATATATCTTAATCATACCTCTGGCCAATGCCACCACAAAACCCATGCTTTCTTTTGGGACCAAGTCCCATTGAGACAATCTCTCAGGACATGACATGATCTTAAAGTCCAACCAAGAGCTTTATTACTTAGCTGAGGGCCATCCTTCCATATGGAAGAAGGCAAAGGGGTGAACTTGGACACAGTATTGAAAGGGAAAATCTCCTACCCCCCCCATTACCAGGTGGTTTCTATGCAGGAGAAATTAGGTCATTCTATTGTTAAAGGGCAGAAGTGAGTTGTTACAGAAGCCAATAGCAATGATCAGATCACTGGTTACTATAGAATAGTATGTTCTAAAAACATACAATCTGGGCTGTGTGGATTGGTTGGGTGGGCAGTTCTCAAGGAGAGAAGTTCCAGGTTCACAGGGAGGTTACAAGACACAAAGTGGAAGCTTTTAACAAAATGGCTGTTTTTATGTCAAGTTGGGTCTCACACTTTCCTCATCACTGGAGTGGTTCAAGTGTTGAGCTCCACTAAACTTTGCTTTATTTTTTGCTGAGAGGGATTAGTTGAGTATCTGGCATGCCACATTAGCAAAATTTGAGGGTTTGGGAATGAAATTAAACAAGGTTTATATACATCAAATAATTTACAAGAAATCCAGATGGTAATCAAGAGCACGAGGCTTAGTGTTTCTAAATGCAATCCGTTCTTTTAATGTTAATTATTAATTGCTAAATTAAATGTAACAGCCTCATATGTTCTCATATTTTGATCATCTGTGTACTTCAGGGAAGTGGAAAATAAGTGAACAATAGGTACCTTTCTGTAGTCACAAGCAAATGCAAGGTTAGAGCAGGTGCTTTAGGGAACGGGTGCCAAGGTACGGGCCACAGAGCATTCCAGGCCCAGAGAAGTTGTTGGTTCTCTGTATCTGTCCCCAAGAGATGGAGCCCTGATACGTAAGAGAAGATGCAAGACTTTCCACATGGGTTCATGGAGAACCGGTGGAGAATCAGCCTCGAGAATTTGGAGGCCAGCGGAGGGCAGGGCTTCTAGGATGAGTGCTCGTGGGTGGGGGACAGGCCCGTGAGGAGCAGGAGGAGGGCGACTCCTTGAGGGACGTCCTTGGAACCTGGCACAGCACCCTCTGGTGGTCAGTGTTTCTACCAGAAACCCCAACCCAAATCCCTTGACTGGAGCAATTTTTTTGGAGCAATTTTTGAATCGGCGTTGGCCGTAATTGTGGTGATTCTGTATCTCTTTTGGGAAAGCATTTTCCTGCTTCACATTTTTCTTTACTTATCATAGTTTATGGCTAACAAGATTTTGCTAAGTCCCAGCCTAGGTTCCTTGTGATACTGTTTACATTCTTTGCTCCTGGATTTCCCTTCATTTGCAGAGGGTAGTGATGCTTCTCCTGGCATCTGAGACGCACACTTTTGAATCCTGAGTTTAACAACCACTGTTTGGTAGACTGCTTCGTGGGAAGGGAGTGACTGTCCTTAACTCCATTCCATGTAAGAGGAAAGCTTCCCGCCCTATTTTGCTTTATATATATATATATATATATATATATATATATATATATATATATATATATTAGGATTGATCTAATTTAATTTTTTTTCAGTACCAAGGATGGACCTCAGGACTTGTGCTTGCCAGGCAGGCGTGGTCCCACTGAGCTGTATGCCCAGTCCAATCCAATGTAACTGTTACATTATTTTTTAATGTACACAAAAGCCTTAAGAAAATTGCAGTCTTACACACATCTAAGTCCTATTTGTATTTCGGTCTTCTGTCTCAAGAGAATGGAAACAGTTACCTAGGCAGAGAATCTTCAACCAGAAGGTCAGAAGAACAGTCATTCATCCTTCATCAAATATTTATAAAGCATCTACAGTTAGCAAATACCAAGAAGTTCTTAAAGAACATTCAGTATAGTTGGGGAGAGAGAAGCAGAGACAGATGGGCACTTTTGTACAGTTTAGATTCCCTTTTCATCAACAATAACACAAAACCATAGTTTTTGGGAGGGCGACTGTCCAAGAATTCATACAACTTTCTGATAATTACATACATACATCAAACAGAGGAAAATAAACTCACAGGCATCGAAAATAGACTAACTCAGTGATTGACGTGATATCTTAAAGGTGTATTTTATTTATCTGTCTCCTCCCTCCCTGCCCCTTTCTTCTGGTGGTACTGAGGAATGAACCTAGACATTTGCCCTGATCTGCATCCCCAGCCCATTTTAGTTTTCATTTTTTTAGACAAGATCTTGCTAAATTGTGAAGTTGCCCAGGCTGGGTTAGAATTTATGGCTTTTCTGCCTCAGCCCCTTAAGATGCTGAGATTATAGGTGTGTGCCATCGTAGTTGACCGAATGAGAGTATGTTTTAGATGATACACTGAAAATTTCTATTTTCTGAAATAATGACAAGAAATGCTGATACATGTTCTCCCCAGATCTCTATTAACTCAAAAAAGAAGCAGAAAGACAGAGAGTGCTACAGTGGCGAGTACAGTGTCTGGCGCACGTCGAGGTAGAAAAATAATTTTAAAGAAGAAATAGCTTAATAGCAAGATGAGGGAGAGGATTACGTGTTTCTTTCGAGGACCGTGCTCAGAGTGTCCACTGTGGAGCATAAGCAGGTTCTCACATTCTAGCTACGCACGTGGTAACATCTATGCACATGTGTGTGATTCTGTGGGGAAATTTGAAGCATTCATAAGCAAGGGGCTGTGGACGGTCATATTCTCATCTTCCTTCTCCCCGGGAGTTTAAAGAACACTTTACAGTAGGGGACTCCAGGCCATTTTCTTAAAGGAAATAGACTCAGCTGGAAAGTAGATTCTTATACTGTATCTTTTCTGTTTGTCTGGAGTCTGGATATAATTACTGGACCTCAGCAGCTATTTTGAGCCACAAGGAAGGAATGGAGGAAGAAAATCTGCTTCTAAGGGTGGTGGGAAGCAGAAAGCTAAAAGAAATCTGGGCTCCTGGTGACTACGGAGCCATCAAAGTGATCTTGAACTATCAATCTCTTGACTTGTATTATGCAGGAGAAATGACATCTTTATAGAATTGGGTTTTCTGTTATATGCAGCTGAACTAAATACTAATTTATACATTTTCATTTTGTTGTTCTTTTCAGGGGCATCATTATCAGAAAATACTTTCTTTCCATTATTATTATTATTATTATTTTTTACTGGTACTGGGGACTGAACTCAGGACATTGCAATTGCCAGGCAGATGTGATCCCCTGAGCTAACAGCTTTCCATTTCACAGCCTGTCTACCTATCATTAAGCCCAGGGATTATCAAAATTTCTTTGAGGGCACAGAGTAAATATTCCAGGCCCTTCCAGCCATATGATCTCTGTAACATACTCAGAGTGAACTGGACTCTGCTATCATAGTGTGAAAACAGCCAACAGGCAAACGTGTGTGTGGGGTGTTCCAATAAAACTTTATTTATAAGGACATGCAGCTGGCCTGCAGACCTTAGCTGCTGATTTCTCCTTTAGTACACAAACTCAGAGGAAGAAAAAAAATAGCTGTTGTTCATACAGTGGTTAGAGACAGCCTGTTGACCAAGGAAGTGTCCCTTATTGGACTGTGATATTTTCAAGGTAAAGACCATGTCTTATTCACCTGTCATCCCATTGCCTAGCACAGTATTTGACACACAACATAGGTTCAGTATGTAGTTTCCTATAAATCAATAGAAGTAGTGGTTGGAACCAAAGAGGTAGCAAGTCCTTTAAAAGCTGAAAGTTGGTGGCAACAGGATGTCAAGATCTGTTTTTTTTATTGCTGTGGTGTTTATTTTTTCTTTCTGGTATAGGGATTGAAATCAGAACCCAAGATCTGGTTTTATCTAAGGTTCTTTTCAGTGACAACTACTAGAGTGGTTATAAGGCCTGAACTCACCCCAAGTATCTCTGCTTAATTTTCAAGCAGATTGATCCACGTCTTCTATACTCTTCTGCACATCACATGACAGGAGACGAGGACAGCTCCCTTCTGCTCGCCATCTCATACCCACTTAAGAAGAGCCAACCCTCAAGGACAGATTATTAGCTCTTGTTAGGATCATTTTCCTGCTACTTTTTTTTCAGAACTGGGAATTGAACCCATAGCCTTTGTGCCGAGCTTCATCTTCAGTGCTTTTTTAAAGTTTTGAGACAAGGTCTTGTTAAATTGTTAAACTGCCCAGGCTAGACTTGCATTTGTGATTCACCTGCCTCATCCTCTCAGAGTGCTGGGATGACAGGATGGGCTACTATGCCTGGCTTCTCTGATGATTTATATATACTCACCCACAATCCCTTATCAAAATCCTTTGGGACCATATGTGTTCTGGAATTAGGATAATTTTGCACTTCAGGAAAGTCAAACTGTGGCCACGTTCTGTGCTGTGTGACACCCCCAGCACAGTCTGATGAGGGACATTTAGACCAAACACATGAATGTGTGTGCAGAAAAGTATAATATTCACACTTACTAGAATAAACAAAGCCTGTAGATAGTCTCATGTAATTTAGGTCAGGGTCAGCTACTAGACAGATTTTGATGTTAAATGCAGGAAACCAAGAAAAGAGTTTCAATGTTTTCTTTGAAAATATGAAATAAGAATAAGAATAAGAAATATGAATAATTTAGAAATACGAATAAGAGATGGTTGACCTATATTTTATCTTCTCTAAAATGTCCCCCTCTGATGATTGGGTCTTTGTTTTACTTCCGCAGCACCAGTATCTAGTGCTTCCTGTTCCTCGAAGGACTCTCACTTTCCAGCTTGGCTCATTCTTGGGGAACCCCTCAGCACACTTCCTCCTACATGAGAGGTGTGGAGTAGATTCTTGTAATCCAGACCAACAATAGTCCTGGGAGGTACAAGTTACAACAACAGCTCTGTACAGGTGATGAAACCAAACCCCAGGGGGTGAAGGATGTGGCACAGGGTGACAAGGAATGCTCTTCGTTCTTATTGCCCCTCTATATTAACACACAAGAAGAATGATGGTTTGTAATACACCCAGGGTCTAAAAGGAATTGAAGGCTCTCACCATTTGATCTCTGTAACATACTCAGAACAAACTTGACTCTGCTATAGTGGCTGGTCTAAAGTTGTGGCTCCCAGAAGAGGGCTGTTTTGCCCCCATCCTGCTCCCATAGGAGACAGGGGTATTTGGTGAATCTGGGAGTATTTCTGGCTGTCACATCTGAAGGGAGGACATTGCTGGGTTGCAGTGAGGAGAGGTCAAGGATGTTAAGCATCCCACACTTGTACAGGATAGCATCAGGAATAAGCTAGCTATTTCTAAAAGTGAATGGTGTTGAGAGTTCATCCTAGTTCAACAAGAATGCTAATCAAAGATCTTGAGTAGGGTGGTGTTTTAGACCTGTAGGTGACTCTTGCAAAGCTCTTACCTTACCAGCTCCAGGCACTGTGCAGGTACTGTACACTACAAGCCACGCCACACCTGCCCTGCTGCCTGTGGCTGGACTGTATACCAGTTTAAAGTCACTGACACTGGCCTGTGAGGAAGGATGAACAAATGGGTTTTTCTCTCTGATGCAGGAGTAGATTAAATAATTTATTTATTTTTTTTTGAGACAGGGTCTCACTTTTATAGTTCAGGCTGACTTTGAGCTCAGCCTTGAACTCACAACAATCCTCCTGCCTCTGCTTCCTGAGTGCTGAGATTAAAGGCGTGAGCCACCACGCCCAGCACTGTGGTATGTGGTTCTGATTGCTGGTGGGTGTGAGTCTCCAAACCCAGCATTGTTGTTGTATGTGGTTACTGGGGATGAACCTGGGCCCTTACACATACAAGGCAGGTGCTGGAACCACTGAGCTAAATACTTGGCCCAAATAATTTTTTTTTTTTAAACAGGCTCTTGCTTTGTAGTTCAGGCTGGCCCTGAAGTCACTATGTAGACCAGGTGAGCCTCCAACTCACAACAATCTTTCTGCCTCTGCCTCCTGAGTACTGGGATTACAGGTGTGAGTCACCATGCCCAGCACTGTGGTATCTGGTACTGACTGCTGACTGGCGTGAGTCACCAAACCCGCTATTGTAGTATGTGGTTACCCCAGGGATGGAACTCAGGACCTTGCACTTGTCAGGCAGATGCCAGAACCAGAGCTAAATCCCTGTTCCTTAGATTAAGTAAATTTAAAATTTACCAGGTAAATAAAACTGATACCTGTAAGATCAGAATGGTTTTTAAAAAATATTTTTTGCTTCTTCATTTTGCCTTATGCGATAAGAAAGGCACAGACCAGCCTTTCATAACTTTGATGTTACCAGCAGAGGGCAGATGCTGCCTACCTAAAAGAAAAACCTTCCAGCAGAGACTAAAATCTGAGCACAAGTCTGCAAGAATTCTCCCTCCATCAACTATCTGTCCTGGCTCTTTCCTTTCCCCATAATGTAATTGCTAGGATTACAGTTGTTTCAGTTATGCTTCTGTATTTTAAAAGACTAGATTTCCCCCCCCTTTTTAGTGACAATGATTTTGAGATGATTTAAATGTCTTTGTTGAAAAGGCAAAATACAATTTTTCTTAATTGAAGACAATGCGTGTTCTTTAACGAAAACTTGCAAAATAAACAAAAACAACTTTTCCCACCCAGAGGTAATTGTTGTTATTAGGCTTTTGGTGCCTTTTCTTTCCAAGCTCTTTTCCGTTAAGATTTGTGAAATGTATCTGTAACGAGTCATCTGAGGAGCCTCTGCCTCACTGAGAACTGTATGAACATACTGTGCTTTCTTGTTTGCTCCTCATTCAGCTGGGAATTGCTTTTCTGACCTCTGCAAATCCAAATTCTATGTATTCCTTAAGGTCAAGCTCTGAAGTCTTGCTTGATTTTCTCTAGCATAAGTTGATCTATTTTCTCTGCATTTTTGTACCATTGTGTCTGTAGCTCTAATGACAATTGTCACCTCCTGTCTTACATTATGATTTTTATGTACAGTGGAATCTTACCAAACTTTGAAGGTGGGAATCTCCCTTCATAGCGCCACCATGAGGGTGTCATGTAGCAAACGCCACGTCAGCTGTTTTAGATTTCACATTTTAGGGAGAAGAAGCAGTACTTGTCTGAGTCTGGCTTATTTTGCTTAACATGAGGAACCAGTTCCATCTTTTTCCTGAAATGATGTAGAACATTCTTCATGTTAGATTGAGGCTCCCTAATGTGCATGTACTACATTTCTTTCTTCTTCTTCTTCTTCTTTTTTTTTTTTTAGTTTATTTTTGAGACAGAGTTTCACTTTGTAGTTCAGGCTGACCCTGAACTCACTATATAGCTCAGGCTAGCCTTGAACTCATGGCAAATCCTCCTGCCTCTGCCTCCCAGGTGCTGGGATTACAGGTCTGAGCCACCATGTCTAGCTGGACCAGATTTCTTATGCATTCATCTGTTGATAGGCACCAAGGCTGGACCCATACTTTGGATACTGTAAGTTATGCCACAGTTAATGCTGTGTGCAGGTATCCTAAAGTAGGCTGACTTCAATTTCCTGAAGTATATACCCAGAAGTTGTATAGCTGGGTCAAATAGTAGCTCTGTGTTTAGTTTTCCTAAGGAAACTGCATACTGATTTCTGTAGGGACTGTGCTAATTTGTAGACTCACAGCAATATAGAACTCCCCCATTAGGACCCTTCCAGGGTTTATTTATTTATTTTTGGTATTCTTTTTTCTTTTTTTCCAGAACTAACTAAGTATTGAACATAAGACCTTCACACTGGACTATATCTTTAGCTTTTTTTTTTTTGAGATGGGGACTCACTAAATTGCTCAGTTGCCCAGGCTGGGTTTGAACTCATGATCCTCCTTCTTCAGTCTCTGAGAATGCTGGGCATGCAGCGCCATGCAAAGCATAATAGCTATCCTAACTAGGCTGAGAGAGAATCTTTGATTTGCATTTCCCTAGTGGCTAAAGATGTTAAATACTTTTCCATATATTTATTGGCCATTTATACCTCTACTGAAAAGTGTCTGTTCATTTTCTCATTTATTGATGGGCCTGTTTGATATTTTGGTGTTAATTTGTGTTTTTTTTTTTTTTTTTGCGAAGGTCTCTCTTTGTAGTTCAGGCTGTTCCTGAGCTCACTATGTAGCCCAAGTGAGCCTTGAATTCACAGCAATCCTCTGCCTCCTGAGTGCTGGGATTACAGTTGTGATCCTGGCACTGTTGAATATGGTACTGATGGCTGCTGGGTGTGAGTCACCTCATCTGGTATTGTTGTATGTGGTTATGGGGGATTGAACCCAGGCCCTTGCACTTGTAAGGCAGACACCGGAACCACTGAGCTAAATCCTCAGCCCTCTATGTGTTTACTTTTATATCAGTACCATGATATTTTTACTGGTATTGTTTTGTAATGTAATTTAGAAGTGAGTATTATGATGCCTCCAGTTTTGCTCTTTTGTCTTAAGTATTGCTTTGGTTATTCTTGGCTTTATTTTGTATTTTCATATAAATTTTAGGATTGTTTTTTCTAGTTCTGTGTAGAACATCTTTCTGACTGAGATTGCATTGAATCTGTATACTGCTTTTGATATTTTGGCCATTTTAGCAGTATTAATTCTTTTTTTTAAAGGTTTTTTTTGAGACAGAGTCTTGCTTTTGTGGTTCAGGCTGGCCCTGAGCTCAGCCTCCAACTCACATCACAGCAATCCCCCTGCCTCTGCCTCCTGAGTGCTGTGATTACAGGTGTGAGCCACCACGCCCAGCACTGTGGTGTGTGGTACTGATTGCTGCTGGGCTTGAGTCTCCACACTCAGTATTGTATGTGGTTAACTGGGGATCAAACTTGGGTCCTTGTGCTTGCAAGACAGGCGCCTGAACAACTGAGCTAAATCCCCGGCCCCTTAATAGTATTAATTCTACTAATCAGTGAACACGGAAGGTCTTTCCATCTTCTAATGTCTTTAGTTTCTTCAGTGTTCTATAATTTTCATTGTAGATGTTTTTCATTTCCTTGGTTAGGTTAACTTCTACATAAAATTTTGTTTTTTGAAGCTATTGCTAGTGGAATAGCTTCCCTGATTTCTTTGTCAGCTAGTTCATTACTGGTGTGTATGAAAGCTATTGCTTTTAAAAATGAGGATTTTGTTTCCTGCATTGCCAAATGCTAATATAAGCAAATCTTTCTTTGTTCCTAATTTATTTTCAAGAAGTTGGACTTAACTGAAGGTCCTTAAAATGTGCAAAACTTTAACCTTCTGATTTCTTGTGTTTCATACACTATTTCTAAATACACACAGCAGGAGTCAGCATGTTGCTGGCTCCTAATAGTATCTGTTGTATCACGATTTTGTTGCAAGAGATCATGGGAAAACTGGAAAACAGATCAAGTTTTTAGAATGAAGACAAGGATTCAGAGTAGTGTAGCCATTTACTCAGCTAGCATCATCCCCAGAGTTGCGTGAGATTGTGAAGATTAAACTGTAACTGGGAGAATATTGCTAAAGTAAGAGAACAGTTTCCTCTCTAAAGTAGGACAGATGCTTGCCCTCACTATTAGATACTATGGTCCAAAGATAAAGTGATCAATTCTTAGACTAAAGCAACTTGGCGATGGTTGTAGGTGAGACTGCTTGATAAATGTCATCATCTTCCATGTCATAAAAAATGTCAGTGACACCTACATGCCTTCCCTTAGGCTTTCGTGGTAGCTTCTCATGTCCCTGTCTTCGCATGAATAATGATGCAGCTGATGGGGACAAGGATAACAATAACTTTCACCACAGGAACAAAAATAACAGCAAGCACTCTCCCAAGATTTTAGCCAGGCACCTGGCAAGGTCTGGTACACGGCTCCCACTCAGTGGCGTTCACTGAGTGAATAGCATGAATGGCTACATGAAGAAATGAAGTGCAGTTGGACTCCTCGCCACAGTCCTCTGGACTGTTCTGTGATGGTTCCTTCCTGTAATTCCCCAGCAGGATGTCTAGGAGAGAGAGGGCCTGGAGGATACTGACAGTGGATGGCCAAAGTCATCAGTTTAGAGCAGTAATGAGTTCTGGTTCTGTCATTTCAGGATCACTGGCTCCCGTACGTATGAGTAGGTTGGTAATGGGTCTTGGACAAAGATCTCAGGGCTGCTCTGAATGGACCCACACCAAATGCAGCTGCATTGATTGTGGCAATGACAGTGACATTTCTGCTTGCAGCTCCTGATAAGCTCCTGGAGTAAGTCCTTATTCAACTGAAAATCATATTCCCATTGGAGAATTTCCTAACCTTTGGATTTAGTATTAACTTTTTATACAATATTTTGAGGACACTTACTATGTGAGATACTTTT
>PVIR01024837.1:0-25451 GCA_004026965.1 Petromus typicus | reverse complement strand
TTTTCAATGAAAGTACCACTCAAATTATTGAGGGAATAATGAATCACTCTTACATCTATTACACATCTACCTATTAAATGTCAATATCTGACATTCAGCTTTTAAGAAAAAAAATTTCAAATAACCTCCAAAGATCTTCAAATATCTCTAGGAGAGACAGAAACTCTTTCTCTTCCAAAGACTTCCACCCAGCTGTTTCCAATAAATGAAAAATACAATGAATGCAATAGTCTTTGTAACCTTTGTGAAACCTGCCTTGAACTTCAAGGGTTTCAGGTCATTTTTCATTTGATCTTTTTTTTTTTTTTTTTTTTTTTTCCCCTGAAAAAAATATCTTAACTGTGTAGGCAGCTTAGACCACTAGATTCCCAAAGAAGTGAAGAAGTACAAAAAGGAACAAGTTTTTTTTTTTTTTTTTTTTTAACATTTTATAAAGGGTAGAGCGTGTGATACTTTAGTGAGACAACAGAATAGTGACTTCTCAGTACCACAAACAGGAATAAACACTTCCATTTAGACAGGACACTTGTCATCTGCTCCTTCCTGTAGAAGTACAGAAGTCACCTTGTATCACCTTGAGAAGTTGTGAACAACTTATTTTTCTTCACAGGCAGTTAAGTATATTTTAGGTTGAGAAAGAAATCTTGTCACAGGTACTCAGTTTTCCATTGTGGTGTGAAGTATTGGCAGATGATTTCTAAATGAATACAATGACTATGTTCCAGTAAAACTTTAGAGACATGCTTTCATGTCAGAAAATATTACTTTGTAATTTTTCAGTGTCTGAACTGTAATACTGATTCCCAGTTTACTAGTCTGCTCCTACAGAAGCAGGCACAGGCCGCCTTCACCTCTTCGACTTTGGTTTGCTAACATCTGAATGGATGATCGACCATGAATTTGACTGACCCCGAGTCCTTCAGTTCTGATCCTGAAAACTGTTAACAAGTATCGCTGTATTTGCAAGACAAGAAGGAGTGGTCCAGACAGTACAGCAGCGCAGCATCTAAAAGGAGGTGGTGTGAGCATCTTAAACTGTTATTGCTGCCCACCCCCAAAGGGTCACAGATTTGTTTATATTTTTAAAAAAATTAAAGAGAAAATTCTGTGAACAGAGCCATCTGTTTCTTAAAGAATATTTAATTTAAAAAAAAGAAAAAAACTTTACTTCATCTAGTACTTAGAAAAGAAAAAAAAATTAAAAGAAACTCACTAGTATTATAGCCAAAACTTCCCCTGAAAAGATATGTTATGTGCAGTTAATTTCAAGTTAAATGCTTTGATATGCTTCCTTTGAGGTCAGCTGATCAAAACAGCTTATCTTCCAAGCACATGTTCTTTCAAAGTTTAATATTTTACTATACATTTTTATTCTGTGAACAATAACTTTCTTTTTTTAGTCTATTTTAAATTGCAAAGATTGTGATGCTGATACTCTGAACATATGATGAAATAAAATTGATGAAAGGAAGGAAAGAGAGAGAGAGAAGGACTAGGTTAATACAATTAAAATAAGTTTTAAATGGTGAGTATGGTTATGTGAGAGGTTTCTGTAGTAATCTTCCACACATTTACATATTTTACATTATTTTAAAATTTCAGACTTTTTAGAGTTATTAAATCTTTTCATTTTGAACATAAATGTTTACTACTATGACAGAAATTACTTCAATTCCTAAGAATTGCTGAATTTTTGTTTGTATACTTTTAGTCCCTAAAGTCAATTTGTTCAGATCCTATGTTTGGCTTAGCTATTCAGGTTCCCTGGTCCCTGCCACCAACCGCATTAACTTGCTGCTTTTCTCTCTTTTTCTAGAATATAGATTTTCTCTTATTCTCTTCTCCAAAGTGTTACTTACCAAATAAAAATAATTCATTTGAAATCCTGTACCTTAAATAAATTTTTTCATCACATTCAAAGTTAATTTTAAAGGTAACAAAATGAAAAATATTTCATATTTCAAATAAAATATTTGATATACTCATTACTTAATGAGGACATTATTCAATTATTGGAGACATTTTAGAAAAGAATTCAAAAAGAAAATGCATATACTCTATTCAACCCAAATTATGTAATGAAATTTGGTAATAGAAGAATAAAATTCAATATTCACAAGGTAGTAATCAATTGTTAATATATGAGATAAAGTACAGTTCAGCACTAGGTCTAATACATATTATTTTGTCAGTCCTTCACTATAGAGTGGGAAAATACCTCAGAGATAAAGATGCAATATGCCTTGTGAAGTCTGACAGTCTAGACAATCACATTAATGCAGTGCTCAAACCATTTGAAAGTTCTATGCAATTTTTGTAGGTTGCCTATTACTTTTGATTATAATTTATTTATTTTGCTTTTATTTTTTAGTTTTTAATGTTTAAATTCAAATCTTTATTGCTACATTATACATATACATCATAGTCACATTGAGCATTTAGACTTTGTACAACTATATGATATGACATGACTTAATTCTCATTTTTTTCCCATTCTCCTACCCAGTCTACAACCCCTCCATACACATAAGCTTTTTTTTTTTTTGTTACCATCACATTATTTTTCCCCTTGTTACCCTTAGACCCCATTTCCTTTTAAATATTTTCCATTTCACAATATCTGCTATATAAGCTAGAACTCATTTACATCTTCATTTTCTCATACCAGAGAAAAGATAAAAATATGTACACATCTGTGATCTATTAAAATGTTCTTGATAGCATTACAGTAATTGAAAGCCACTTCTGCGTTCCTCAGTGATTGTCAGAGGCCATCAACACTGGCATGAGGAAAACTGGCAAAACATATCACCCAGGCGCTGCCTTCCTGAGCCAAAACACAGTGACAGCAATCTCAGGTGATTTATGTGCACTTTAAAGTTTCAGAAGCACTGATCTGGTCCACAGAAATTAGAACTATTATGAACTAGTCTTAAATTACTCCAAGTTTTAGTATATATTTTATATTTTTCATTTACACTCTCTTTAGGGTATATCTTTAGAATATATAATGCATACTTATAAATGCTCTCCTTAAAATATAACAGTTTCTGTCACCCCCCCCCCACTGGAGCTTCTTAAATAGTTTTAAAAGTTAAGTGATATTTGTAGTGATATACAAGTCATTGCCTTTTAATTGTACTAAAAGAATATCAGAATCATGTATTCCTTCAAGGTTGCTGGAGACTGTTATTACATACTTTTGTAGATGCATAAAAGTCCTGTCATGTAACTCACAAAGGGGAAAGATGAGCTATTTTATTAATGAAATTCTCAAGTAGGAGTAATTGTTTTATTTAGCTATGTAATGTTTTCAACGATGCTCTGTCTTTTGTTTGTAGTAGTATATTTGCAGTACATAATAATAACAATTAACTTTGGGTATTGGTAAATATACATAAGACACCTTAATGTCAATGCTGTGGTCTAGACCACATCAAACAGTTTAATTGCCTTAGTCTTATCAGTTTTTATATTGGTAAGTTCAACATAGCAGCAGAGAATTTTAAAAGATATTTACAAAACAAAAGGAGGTTTTTGAACAAAATGAATATGTACAGTTTTGATTTTTACTTAACTGTGATAGTATTTAGGTTGTTTGTGCAACAAAGAAAAAGTAAAAGACTAAACATGTAACTACGGTCTCACAAGCATACATCACCTGTTGTGCTAGCTGTACATTTAGTAGTTCCTGCCGTAAGAACAGTTGCTACATTTTTGCTACATGAAAGGTTCATCAGAAATTTGTCATGTAATTTTAACTAATTATGAAGCTATTTTAATTTTAATTTTATGTCACTATGTAAATTCTTAAATAATTTATTTTATCTATTTTGAAGTTATTTTAAATGATACACAAAAGCAAATATGTTGTGCATATCAATTAAGAGCAAACTATTTCTAATTTTAATTTTCTAATGAGCAAGACACTCTCTTTCTTGCCCTTTCTTGCTCTTTGAGCATACTTTATGTTAGATGCTTTGATCAGCCAAGCTCCCTGTTTTATAATTGTCTCACTCATTAGGAGATTGTAAATGAGTATCAAATCACAGGTCCTCAATTACTATGTTTATTAGTTCACCTTTAGCTATATTTAGGGTTTATTCTTTCAGGGTTTTGTTACTGTTGTTATCAATGTCTTTTTTTTTTTAAAGGTAGAGTCTTTTGCTAATAAAAGAAAACCTGATGGGGGAGTGCTACTGTATTTTATTCAACTAAAGTTTATAATTATTTTTCCAAAATATTTAAAGAGTGAAGTTATACTTATACTAAAATTTTATTTTCAAACCTTACAAATCCAAATAATTCTCATGACAAAAGCATACTTTCTTTTCCTAATTTCTCTTCCAGTCTCTTTCTCATATTTTTCTCTATAAAAATTTCTTTCATAACACTCTGTCTATTAAAATGTATATTTAAATAAATGTTCGTTAATATATGTATTTAGAAACAGTTGTATCAAAGACAGAGAAATATATTTTAAGATTATAGATAATTTATGGTTTTCTACTAATTTCATTAAAAAAATCTCTCTCTCTATCTCTCTCACTCTGATATTTTCTCCCCACACCCTTTTTACTATTTTCTTTCCCTCTATTTCTCCATCTTCTTCTCCTCCTTTATATTAGTAAACATTCCCAATGTTGGGGCAAAGTATAAGAAGTAAACAAATGGAAGATGATGTCTAAAAATAAATTGCATCTTTTCATTCTGTGATCTAAACTTGAGATTAGATGTGGAAGTTGATGTGTGGTTAACATAGTTAAGGAGTTTTTTTCCTTTGAATAAAAATGACAGATTTGTATAAGAGGCAATTTGTCAAATTAACAGTGTGTATTCATAAATTTTGCTATTTAAAATATTCTACATTCCTTATAGTTCTGAAAGATACATCTGTAAACTTTTAGAGCTGTAGGTTGACATCTACAGTCCCAGCTTCTCCCTCTTCAGTAAACACTGTGTATGTGCTTCAAACATGGTAATATTTGATTCAAGTATCAGCAACTCATAATGTGAACTATTTCAGATGATGTAAACATAATTGTAAAAGTTCCAAAGGATGGAGCAATTTCTGGTACCCTACCCTATGTGGTTATTGCAAATTATTTGCAGGAATGTCCACAGCAGACCAGCTTGGTAAATCTAAATACACTTATCAGTGGTTCTTCAGAATATACACTTGTACATTTCTAACTTTCTGAGGGAGCCACCCAGTGTTCTGAATTTTTAACATTTCAAAACTTTAGAAAACGTCCTTGCTGAAGCTTGGTGATGGTCTCACTCCTTCTCCTTTGACAGAAACAATAGTGTAGATTTCTAAATGTATGAGACAGGGTCATTGTTCATGCGATGTTGTGTTTTGCTGTGTTTGTGTTTGCCATTAGTTGGAAAGCTTGATGGCTTTTGTTTAAAAATAATAATAATAAAGAGATGATATAATAGAATTTTACTACTGTGCAAATTATGAAAACATATTTATATATTTGTTAAGCAGTTTAAATTTCATCATATTTTGAAGTTTATTCAGAATGATGAACTCAAGAAAAGTTGTTCAGGAAATAAGGAAATTTAATTAGTCCAAAGGAGTGGAGGTTGTTAATGTCAGAAATATTATTGTGCCTATTAAGAACAAAAATTGAAATTTTTATATTTTCATCTTGTCTTTTATTATTTATTAAAAATATTGCTAAATCATTATTTGCTTTGTTACATATACTAGTACTAGCTCTTAAAGCTCCTAGTCAAATAGAGGAGATATAAAATATACTAAGTAGAATTACATGTCACATATTTGTTGAGAAAAGAAAACTTTCAAGATATAAACAAATTATGTTGAACTTGTGTCAAATTCCTTGACACACCTGTGAAACAAGGCAAATTCAATTTCTGTCTCAGTATTACTCAATCTTCCAAAAATCATGTAGAGTGGGTTAGAAGTATGCTATTTAATACAGGAGAAAATGAGAATGAAGCATGATAAGATGTATTGTTAAAACTCTTACCTTGTAGAAAGTAAGATTGATATTCAGACTCAGATCTACTGGCTCCAGATCTCATGTTTCTTGTGTGTGTTTGATGTTTTTGCCTCTATGTTTTTCCTTATCCAGCCATTCTGAAGAATATTAGAAGTTGCATAAATTCAACAATATGGGAACAAGCCATCGTTAAAGGATAGTTTGAAGGACATTTAATATTACACAAATAAAATATGTGTATATTTCGAAGAAAGAAAGAATTAGCAAAGCAGGGGTTAACCTTGTACAAGGAAATGCCAAATGTTAGGTATTCATAATATTTACAAGACACTCTGTTGCTAAAACCAAGCAGAGTTTATTCCTTGCAGCTGTAATTGAGATCACTATAAAATTTCACATCATCTCTGTGAAAGAGGTCAAAATTTGAATATTTATGAAATTTCTCTGTTATATTTGATATATATTTTCAGTGAGTGATTAAGATAAAAGAAATTTTAGGATATACTTATTTGGAATTGATAGGGACAGAAAGGGAATGATTAATGCAAGGGAATCAATAAATTTTTGGAGCTCTTCATCCTTAGATGTTTCCTACTTAGGAGCACACAGACATTTTGGCAAATTTCTGAGTGGGGCATATAGGGATTGTGCAAACTTTTAAAATTTTAATACAAATAAACTTTCAATGGATCACAAGCATACTGTTTCTTTATACATCTTTGTGAATTTCACACTATTACGACAGAGTTATGTGTTTGGAACAGAAACTCTGGCCCCCAATACATTGCAGCATTTACAATATGGACCTTCACACAAATAGGTGATTACTCCCAGCTTAGAGAAGTAACATTTATTGAAAATATATTCTTTCTTGCTATAGTAAGTATTCGTGATTATGAGTTAATTAAGTATATGTCCTGCTTAATTATATGTGACTCACATTATGACTATTATATCATTACTATTATGTGTACTTGATTATACTTAAATATTCTTGTAATTAAGTAATTTAATTTTCACTTTATGTAAAAGCTATTCAGTGCAAGTGGCTATTCCAGTTATAGATGAACAGCGAGAAAACACATAGACTTTGTAAATCCCTATGTGGGTAGGCATTAAAATAGAATCAGAAGAAAAAAATAATATATGTATAAAAAAACTGCAAAAGTAAGTCAAACTATATCTGGCATATTAAACAAACAATATGCTTTAAAAGGGAAAAAAAAACTACAAAATGCTAAAGAGGTAAAGAAGATTGTGACACATAAAGAGTGGCTAAAGATGAGTGTGATGGTGCTAAAGATGCCGTTGATGTCCCGCCCAGATCTGTGATCTGTCCAGTCTTCTCTCAACACCACTCACATGCTGGTACCACAGCTAGGAGTCATGACTGTGGAAGTTTGTATCTTGCTCTATAAGGATGTTTTTGGCTCGCAGGAGCAGACCAACCTCATGAGACCCAGGAGCTCCCTCATGGGCTTGTCCTTGAGCACTTAGAAACACAGGGGCAACAGGCTTTCATAGAAGGACCCCAGTGGTACCATTAACACTCCAGAGCTCCCTGTGTGACCTGATTGTAGCTAGCATTCTTCAGAAATGTGTTACAAATGTAATCATATATTTGGAAGTTTAAACCATTTTTTAAAATGTGCTCATAAAATAAGTCGAACAATATATAGTAAGGATAGTTCTTTTTTGTTTCACTGGATATCAGTTTGTAAGCTTAAAATCAGGAGCTTAGAATCATTCAAAGACCATCCATATCTGAGAGTTTGTGCTAACACTGGATTAGGCCTTAATAGGAGACTGCCCTCTGGGATACTTAGGTGTGACCATTCTGATGGCCTCTGCTTTGTCCTGAATGATGCCTTAGCCTCAAGGATGGAGCAACACCAAGGCCATGTAGCAGTCCACTTCAGCTTTTATAATCTACCCTTAGGACTCATACATAGTCACTTCAGATTCATTCCAGGGAACTAGATCGCTTCAATGTTAAACCTGCAATTAAGGGGAAAACCATGTATCTCGTCTCCTGAGGCAGATTAATCAATATGACTTTGTTTATGCAAAGATGACCATAAGATAATATTTGAAAAAATATAATTTACTGTGTTCAAGAAAATAGGTTTAGACATAAATTTTTAGGTTCACATTATATTTCCGAAAGGAAATGTCAAGAATATATAGCAGAGAGACCTGTGAGTTTAGAGTAAATGTAACCCACATCAAATCATTCAAAAAGCAATAAAATTATGATTTTTTTCCTGGTTAACACATCAAAAAATTTATTTTCTTAAATGTTCTTTGCTCTTTGCCTCTTTAAATTGACCTCTGTGCTCTATGTTTGCATCTCAGAGAGTGGAAGTGAAGTCACTTAAGATGTGGCAAAAGAGAAACTATTAGCTGCTTCAAGTTTCAATGACAGTCACAGCCTAAGACGACCAATGTTTGTGCTCTAAGGAGGATCAATGCTGTTTGCATGAAGGATTTGAAGGGAGAAATGGCTACAAAAGCTTTAGACTTCCCTGACCTCTGGGTCTGTGAGAAACGTTCACCGTGAGGGTCTAACAGTTTCTGCTTTGATGACATAAGCTTTCCAATAAGACCAAGCAAAGCTAAGATCTTTGTTGAATTTAGATTTAATAACCTTCAGAATCACATCAGAATTGGTTTCTGGGAATAATATTCCCTCAGCCAACAGAAGAGGATTACTTAATAAAAGTTTTCAAAAGTCTGTATTTTTTAATTTTAATTTTTGGGGTGATAATTCAGGCAATTAATTCATGCCTACCTTGCTTTAATTATAAACTTTCTTCAGAATAAAGTAGTTGTTAGTTTTATTTTAAATGACATCCACTCTCAAGCTCCACAAAACATACATCCTGAAGGAGCATTGGGTACCAGATTACTACAAGCTGCACTTTAATTAGCTATTTCAGTGATAGGAAGAGTTTTCAGGGTTCCAGGTCTGGCACTGCCCCTGATATCATTTCCCCTAGATATTAAATAATATAGTAGACTTTCTATTAAATTTCTTTAAGATCTATAAGTAAGTTTGGGAGCAAATTATTTTGTAAATGAGGTTCTTTGGTTAGAGACATGAAATATTCTTTATCTAACTTTAAAGAAAATGAGAATTTATTGAAACTCATTAGGGTTTATGAAGCAGAAGAAAAGAAAATTCTCAGAAATAATGGAAATCACGTAATGCTGCGATTTATTCTTTAAAACAATTGAAAACTGAACTTACTAAAATTCAAAATAATTGTTGGATTTTCTTAAATAGTAAAATCAAACTATTTTATTTGTCTGAGATTCTAGAGAGCAAAATTCTGACATTTTCTATTATTTTATTAAAATCATTTAAGAATAGTTTCCACAGGTTCATGTAAATTCCAAATGCTTATCAAAGAATATAGGTATGGCTCATAAAGCAGGTGCTCCTTATAATGACCTTCAGAGTGGTTTCCTCATTAAATATAATCAATTGTATTCCTTTCTTATCAGACATGAGAATTTGTATACAGAACAATAGCTCAGCACTTTTCATTTTTGAGGCCATGTACACTAGCAGCATTCCAGAAGTCAAGGAAAACTAGCTGCCTCTCTCCTTCATCTAAGGGCTTTTGGATATTAATTTTTTCTAAGAGTTGGTTGATAAGTAATTTTTTTTAATTCAGTACTACTATTATTTCTTTCCTATTCTTTTTGGTGAATGTATTTATTGAATAACCTTGCTGAGTTTCATAATGGGACATTTCTTTTCAGGCTAAACATTCTGTATCCTCCCAAACAGCTCTTCCCTTTGGACCAACCAGCATTGACCTGAGATCTGAAAGTACACCAGGAACTAATTTTCCTAACATCTAATAAGAACTTCCACCATCATATTCTCCAGCACTTTCTCCTAGATCTCTGATCAAAGCGACACCGATCTCTTCATCAGTCCTTTTAATCTCTGCTGTCACATTCTCTTCTCTCTCCACATCGTCCTGCTGTCCATTTCTGAGCTTTTCCTCCATGGCTGACTCAGTATCCTATCTTCAGCCTCTCCAGGCAGGCTGCCTCTCTCAGCTCCTGCACTTCCTGGAGCCAGTTACCATTATGTACATGTGAGGGACAGAGGGCCTGTCTGCATGCTATTACCCCAAATAGTCCAGTAGCCAATTAATTTTTTTATTTGGACTTGGTAAAATACATTCTTCTACTTAATTTATTATTTGCCTTTTGGTTTTTTTATATGTTTTTCAGTTTGGGGCACTCGATTTCTTTACTCTTGTGATTTTTTGCCTCTATCCTTTAACAGGAGAGAATCTTTAGTCTTAAAATGCTTTCTCCACATTCTATATACTACAGCAAAGATTGCCCATCTAAAGACAATGTGCTAAGAAGTCATTTATGCTCTCCATTTTGTAAACAGCCAGAGAGCATAGAATGGGCCTCAGGACTTGAATGGTGGCATTCATTTTGTCAAATAAAAAAAAGCAAGGAAGTAATTTTTAATTTTTTTTCAGTTGACATTTAACTAGGTAAGTTAAACTGTCTAAAAATTTTTGATGAAAGAAGACAGAGGAAATACATAAAAGGAAATATCAAACCAGAGTGAATCTCTGAATATAGCATAATTTAAATAAATTATTTTTATCAGAATGATACATTTGGGGGTGAGGGGCCATAATTCCCAGGCTGTGTCCTCACTACAATCCCCGGGTTCCCCCTCACTTGACCTCCAGGCTACCAGCCTGCTGTAATTACATCTCCAATATTAACAATAATCACCAGCCCCAAATTTAATTTTCTTTATTTTTATTGAACGTTATTGAATTTCATACTGTTGCTTGTGCTTTCACTCTGGCAATTCTGTCTTCTTGGTTCTGCTCTTCTATTTCTGTCTCTAATTGTTTCCCACATTCCTAGCCCGCTTCCCCTTGGGTCTCACTAAATTCTCGGCTTTCACAATCAGTGGGTAGACATTTCAAAACTCTATTCATTCCTCTTTCTCTTTCATTAATCTTTAATTGTGATCTTATTCAGTATGGTGCTGAGAGTTCAAAGCATGGCTAGAATTAGACAGACTTGATTTAAATTGCAAGCTCTTATAGCTCAGTAGTAAACTCTTATATGTAATTTGCTCTACTTTAAGAGGGAAAATAAATGATGCAACCATCTGACGGGAATTTTCCAAATCATTTTGTAAAGGTCGGTTGTGTATCTCTGGATTATTATTATTATTATTATTAACTATTAGCATTACTATTTTTTGAGACAAGATCTCACTTTGTAGTTCAGGCTGGTGCTGAATTCAGCCTCAAACTCAGCAGTTCTCCTATAACTGCCTCTCAAATTCTGAGGTTATGGGCATGAGCCACCATACCTGACATTGAGGTATTTGGTACTGATGCTGGTGGATGTGAGTCACCACACCCCACATTGTTGTATATTGTCACTGGGGATCCAACCTGGCACTTTGTGCTTGCAAGGCAGGTGCCAGAACCACTGAGCTAAATCCCTAGCCCTAGATTATTATTATTATTGGTACAACAAGACCAATATACCCAAAACCTAGATTATCATCTAATAAAGTTTTTCTCCCTCTATTTATGTAATTTGCCACCATCATCCAAGTAGAATTGATTTGCAAAGTTCATATTTTGAAGCAATTTTCCATTGTATATCTGATTCATTTTTGCATATATATGATGAATGTTTATTCTTTTCTTTCTCTCTTTCTCTTTCTTTCTTTCTCTCTCTCTCTCTCTCTCTCTCTCTCTCTTTCTCTCTTTCTTTTATTTTGTTGTTATTGGGGATTGAACTTAGGCAGTTTGTCTTGCAAGGCAGACATTGAAACCACTGATCTAAATCCTTGACCCTGTTCTTCTGTTTCTTGTCCTGCATGCATTATTACAATTCAATTACTATAAGACATAAACCTTTTAATAAGATTTATTTAAACCATTTACCTCCTAAAATTATCACTTGAACATCTAGATGCATCTTTGTTTACTAACATGTTTTTATTTATTCCTAATATAGTTCCCACAGCTAAGTAAAGCCTACTGAGATAAGCTTGAGTAAAATAATATAGCACCTATATAACCATTCAGACATAAAGTTGTTCTAGTTTAAGTTCACACTGTATTTAAGAGAAGAGTTAAAGTGTTAGAGTAATGATGACTATTAAAAGTACTGTTTTTAAAACTTTGGTATACAATCTTTAAAATTTCATACAAATACTTTAAATATTTACAAATATTTGGAAATCAGTTAGAAATTTATTCTTAATTATATTAAATACGTGCCCTTTTTAAATGCCTTGTTTTATAATAATATAAATATTATTTACAATCAGGAAAGTTATGCATAGTATATAAATGTCATACAAAAAGTAGTGCTTTATTTCCCCCAGAAAAAAATGAAAAAAATAAGTTAATCAAAAGGAACACTTCCCCACTGTTGGTGGGAGTGTAGACTCATACAACCTCTGTGGAAATAACTGTGGAGATTTCTCAGAAAGCTAGGATTGGAGGACCCATTTAACCTGGCCATTGCTCTGCTAGGTATATACACAAAAGAATTAAAGGATTCATATCTAGCGAACATATGTGAACCCATGTTTATAGAAGCTTAGTTTGTGATAGCTGAATCTTGGAAACAACCAAAACACCCATCAAGTGGTGACTGGATAAAAAAGATGTGGATCTTTTATAGAATGGAGTATTATCCTGCCATTAAGAATGATAAGATTGAGTCATTTATTCTCAAATGCATGTACTTTCAAGATATCCTCATAAGTAAAATAAAGAGGTCACAGATGTGTAAATATTGAATCTTTTCTCTGGTATGAGAAAATGAAGATGTAAATGAGTTCTAGAACATATAATAGATATTGCGGAATAGAGAATATGTAAAAGGAAATGGTGTGTAGGGATAGGTCATGAGAGGAAAATAATGTGATGGAATAAAAAAAGGAAACAAAGCTTCTGTATATAGGGGGTGGGAGGTGGCAGGGCGGGGGGGAGGTGGCAGGGTGGGGGGAGGGGGAAATGAGAATCAAGTTATGTCATATATTGGAACAAATTCTCAATGCTGAGTGTGATCATGATGTGGATATATAGTGTACCAATGAAGGTTTGGATTTAGAAAAGAATAAATAATAGATATATATATATATATATAAAATAAATTAAACAGTACATTTAGAAATGACTGAGAAATAGAGTGGTAAAGTTGTAGAAAACTTTACAATTTTTATTTTTAAAAGTTGAATCTTGAGTACTAGGTGGTTTAAGCCACTGAAGAGTTAGGAGCCAGGTAACATAATTGAGAAAGTTGAGTTTTAGAGAACTTTGGCAGTGCAGTAAAGAGACTTGAACAATACAAGAGAAAAACCAGGAGGCCCTGACAGGTGCCCTGGAAAGAAATTCCAATTATATTAACAATTGGAGTTGTTATTAGAGTGGAGCAGAAGAGTCATGTTTAGGAATTTTCCAGGATTAATAGAGTAAACGTGATTATGTTGAACCTATTCAGCCAGTTTTTTCAGGATAATCTCAAGGTTCTAAAATCAATCCTGGAGTTTTTACTATGTATGTTAATGGTCACTGGTTCCAGGTAAGTTTTATGTATTGGAGAAAGTCATTAAAGAAACATTTGGTAGATAACTATCACATAGGGAAGGCATTACTTTTATTTTGGCTACAACACTCTTACAGTCATTCAAGACACGTGTGTACTTGTTAATAAAATCTCACTGCTCTGTGAATATGCAGGGAGATACCATGTTATCTTTATTTTGAGATTACAAACAAATTTTAGTGGGTAGGCAAAATTTTAAATATAGAATTCTAATGTGCAGTTATTAAATATGAAGTTTAACATTTGCATAAATATGCACAGATTTGCATGTGAGGATATTTTATATGTTTATATGATGATAGATACATACCAAGCACAAAGATAATTTTCATAGGTACACATATACACATATTGATATGTACACCATTGTTTCTAAAAGATAATGTAGTACTATGTGATTCATGTTAAATAAACATACTAGTGTCTGTAAAATTCAACTGATTTAAATCATAATTTTATTAATATTTTACAATGCTTAAAATCTATTTATATGTTCTCTGTTTTTCCAATAACATTTTGAACAGCTACTTTCATAAAATAAAAATTAAATGTAACAAAATGAATTGAAATTAAAATATAATGCCAATAAATACACAACTGTTTTTAATTTGCCGTTCCAGAAAAACCACATAAGTGAATGTGCTTAAAAGTTGGGTAAAAATGGATTTGGTTATGTTGGCAGAAAAAAAAAGATAAATTACTTAAATATTTTGGAATTAAGTGAATTCATGAGAAAAATACAGAAGCCAGGACAGAAATACAGAAATAGAAACAATTATTTGAAAAGAAAGAAAAATGAGTTATGCTTACATCAGTTTATAAACAAGGGAAGTAACACTGTGGTCCCTGGAAGGATGAACTAAGCCAAATATTTAGAAAATACCACCTGTAAATCTGAAAACCATATGGAAATATGGAAAAGAATTCTGTGTATATGTTTCTAAATAAAAGTTAATGAATAGCAAAGCAGGATAATTCTGATTAAAACTAGAACTATGATGATTTAGTTGTCTTTTTCTAGGAGATCATGACACTGTGGTTTATGGCTGTACAAAAGAGACCAAGGAGTCTGTATGTGTTTATATGTTTAAATAACAAGATCTGTGTGATCCTAGTATACAGCTGTGCATGAGTCATGAATGATAACATCATAGTTTTGACATCAAGACTACAAATAAAATGGACATGCACTTGAACTGAAAACTATTGGTTAGACATGGCAATAGAAATCTTTGCTTCCTAGAAGACATATGTAAGATAAAAATATTCTCTGTTGTTATATATCTAAAGATCTTTTAGACTGAACTTTAGATACATAAAAGAAAATGCTAGATATAGACTAAAGCACAAAACTGAATTCTTAAATTTTAAAGGCAGAGTTTTAAAATATTGTAATAATGACAGCTACCAAAAAATTGAGTAAACAGAGCTTTTAAAATCTTTTGGGCCAGGGAGTTAGCTCAGTGGTTCAGGCACCTGTCTTGCAAGCGCAAGGGCCCGGGTTCAATTCCCTGGTAACCACATACAATACTGGGTGTGGAGACTCACACCCAGGAGCAACCAGTACCACATACCACAGTGTCAAGCATGGTGGCTCACACCTGTAATCCCAGCACTTGGGAGGCAGAGGCAGGAGGATTGCTATGATGTGAGTTGGAGGCTGAGCTCAGGGCCAGCCTGAACCACAAAGTGAGACCCTGTCTCAAAAAAAAAACCTTAAAAAAAATACATACACACACACACACACACACACACACACACACACACACACACATTTTGGAACATATTTAAAAGGAAATAGAGTATAAGAGTAAATAATGAGGGGAGAAAGAATGTGATAGTAAGTAATAAAAAAGGAAAGAAAGCTTACATATATAGGGTATGGGGGGTATAGAGTGGGTGGAGGTATGGGACAAAATGAGAATCAAATTGAGTCATATTTGGGTACAAACTGCCAATGTTGAATGCGATGATGATGTGTATATAAATGTACCAATAAAATTTTGAATTTAAAAAAATTATAGGGCACACAAAACAGAGAAAACAGTACTATGGGGGAAGGCATGTAGAAGAAGGATATAAAAGGACATTGAGTTGTCTCAAAAATTGAAAGAACACATCATTGAAATAAATGTTTGCTGATTTATAAATTGGGTGGAATGAATCTTCACATTAAAGGAGCAAAATAATGATGGAAAAATGACCTTCATGTAAATACAACAAACTGAATGCTTCCAAAGAAGGAAAAAGTACAAAAGAATGAAATCATTCTGATATTAAATGTGAATTTGATAACAACAGCAATAGATGCAACATAATGCTGAGTAATTTCTTGGATGTTCTGAGTAAAATGATTTAGAATAAAATAAATTTCATTAAATATTTCTCTGTGTGTGCATGTGTACACTAAAGTTCCTTCAGTCAACATATTTCAGAGTGTGTTCAACATCCATAAGTTTCTGTTAAATGATTTCCTTAAAAGATGTCCTAGAAAAACAGAAGAAAAACTAGAATATGGTAGGATTTTGTGGCTCAATCTGTCCAGCTAAGAAATGAAAATCCAAAGGTGAGTGTGAGAACTGTATGTAGGATTTTTTCAGAAGGACAAAAGGATTAAGAGACAGGAAAAAAAGGAAGCAGAAGTGAGAAAAGAAGACACAGTGTATCAAATGACACTGGAAAAAGGAGCAAAAACAACAGCAAAACATGAATGTGAATATGAGCAAGGTTCAAAGCAAAAATATTGATATTCACTGGATTTGTAAGAATTGAGTGAGGTTAATAGTATTAGCCAAGAAATCTTACCTTTGACTTAAAGTGGGAATGGTCAACTTTACCACTAAAAATTCATGTTTTTTAATAATGATCATCTAATATTAACACATTATCTTTTTACTTTGTAAATAAACTATACATAAAACAAGGAAAACAATTGTCATTCAAGGAAAATATCTTGATATTTCTTGATAACATTCAAGAACCTATCAATAACATCATAATTAAATCTAAGTAACTGTACAATCAAAAAATTATTTTTCCTCTGAAAGGAAAAATAATGGAATAAAAGAGACAGGTTGAAAAATTTGGGGAATCTATGCCTATAAACTGAAGTTGACAGACTGAAGATGAAAGAGATAAATAATGTAACAGGTTTAATTGCTAATTGCTTAAACTATTTGTGTGTGTGTGTGGCAGGGATCAGACTCAGGGCCTTGGGGTCACAGGCCAGATGCAGTATTACTAAATCCCCAGCCCAAGTGAGCTCTAGTTACAATTGTAGTCCTCAAAACACAAGAACATGAATATTGAAAACAACATAAATTGTAGGAATTGCATATTAAATCATTAAATATAATGCATATAAATATTTCAAAGAAACAAGTATATAAAATTAAGGTCTGAGAAAGGAGCAGTGGAAGAAAGAATGAGATAGCAAATCTAGACCTCTATATTTCATGCACTGATGAAAATATTCATGGATTCAAGATTATAATTTCAAATATAAAATTTGGTCATAAAATTAAATATTAAAAAAGAGAAATGAAAAAATAATCCCATTAAGGAAACAGATATATATGAAGAAGAAAACAGGAAACAATGGCTGGTTTTTATAAGCAGTCTGCTCTTTCTGGTGAGCCTGAATTTGTACATTACTATGATAATTATTACAATTTTGAAGAGGTAATATTGACATTCTACCTTTTAATTTCAACAAATGGCAGCTGACGATCTTGTTGCCATATTTGTGTCATAGCCAACCACAATACTATAAATGCCTCTTTTATTTTTTTGCTCTTGCCCAGTCACCCGCAGCGTTCTGTGGTTTCACCTCATTTCTGGAGCTGGAGTTTGGCCTCAGTGGAAGGCAGCCGTCCCCTCCTTCTTCCTGCCCAAACAAGTGAACCTATTTCTTTTTCCAAAGTCCATTCCAGAGTAGACTCATTTCCCTGCCAGCTGGATCTTCAACTCTTAAAGGTCAAAAACAGTAGCTGAAATAACAATGACAACAAAAATCAATACTACACTAGAGACAAATGCAATACTATTTTACCTGTTTATTTTTTCTAGATTTCCCTGGCAAATTACAAAACTATATTTCGTACTTTTCAGTAGTTTCTGACAAAATTTCAGAATTTTAGAGAAAAACACACGTCTTGGGTAGGATAAGGGAAAAAGTAAATTAAAATATCTTTTGCTTGTCTCAATATGGAAAACCTTGAAAATGAATCCATCAGTAATATATCAAGTTCTGATGCAGTTTTGCTGTCTTATTCCTGACCAGTGTCATGTATCTTTTGGGAATTGTGTAATTCAGAAGTTAAAGAAAAGACAAAATTTTGAAATAAAACCGCAGATCTTTGGCTATTAATTCAAATTCAAGTTCCAGACACTAATTTTCATTCTCTTTCATCTACTATCTTTATTATAACTATCTGACCTCATCTCTTTAGAATTTAATTTTATCTATAGGCATTTAGTTATAATCTAATATAACTTCAGAGTTTCTAAGGCTTTTAATAGAAAGCTTTATTTTTCAGTAAATGTAAAATTCATTCGTATTCATTAATCAGAATTATTCAAAATATTTTTTTGCCAGTGCAAGGGAATTCACCTCTGTTACCTACAATAGATACCCTTGAATTCATCCTTAACTTGACTCTAAGGCCTGGAGAAGTATAATGTTTAAATTATATCTCTTCTCCCCTGCAATGGACAAAGCTGGTCTATTATAATTTTCATGAATAAATTCATGAAATTTATAGAATATTTATTGAATATTTTATCATTTATTGTTGTTCTCATCACAATTTATGTATTTCCATTATCTTTATAAGTTTAATATATGGTTTCATAGTACATATATGTAACTTAGATTACTTCTTATACTGTTCTTCATGTAGATTTTTAGATCAAATTTAAATACCTTGAAAGAGACAGAGAAGGTAAATAGCAACTGTGAAGTAAATAGAAATACATGATAATTAATCACACATAAGTTATTTTCTTACATCTGGATGGAATGTCATGAGCAATCCGTTACAATTTATTTGTGGTTATTTCACCAATTTTATCATTATACCAAGAAAAATTATGTTTGTATTTTAACTCTGACAATATACTTCACTTTACTGAGTAATTTATGTTATTAAAATGCTACTGAGATGTAAACATATTTTTATCAGTTATCTTCTCCATATATTGTATCAAAAGAAACAGTAAGAAATACTAGAGTAGTAAGAACCTTTTAAACTTCTCCTCGTGTCTCTGTCTTTCCTCAGCTTATGTGGCCCATCTGCGCATGTCCTGAAAGGATCACTGCATACTGCACACACAGGCAGCAGGGCACTTGTGCAAATGATTCACTACTGTGGTCTCAGAGGTGCTCGTTCAAACCACCATCACTGACTCTGAGGACCTAGACACCAGCACAATCTCAACCTTTCCCAGAAGTTTAAAAAATAGTACACAACAATCGGGATCCTCAGTTCAAGTGTCCTTAAATAGAAGCTGCATTCGTCTGGCAAAACTTCCTGGAATGTCTACCACTCTGTGCTCACAGAAAATGGCAGCATCTGAAATGGCTACTGTTCAACAATATTTGCATTTGAATTATATGCACGCATATATATATATATATGTAAATGAATATACATATATATAAATAAATTTCAGTAAATTAAATTATATATATATAAAATTTAAGGAAGATTTTGTGACAAATGTCCATCCTATCTATGATCAAGAGAATATAGTTAATACATAAGAAGGTGAATTTAATCAGAATAAAACATGTTAAATTAAAAAGTATTTAAATCAGAAAATGTGAGAGGAACTCAAAGGTTACCTATGACACATAATAATTCAATATAAGGAAGAAGAAGAGAGGGAAAAGTGACATTTGAAATGTGTGCAAATTGCTATTGGCTGTGGTAAAAAGTGACTTTGCTTGAAATATATTGAAAGAAGTGAGTGTGTGTGTGTGTGTGTGTGTATGTGAATAAAAGTGATATACTTATGACATTTGAGGTACCTGTTACAATAAATCATAAGCTAATCAGAAAAATATGAATCGTAATAACAAAGAATGTACTATATAAATGTGGATTTTTTACTAACCGAAATAAGCATAAATCTGTATTTTTAGTTGTGTTGAAAATAAGCATACTTAAATATAAATCTTACAAAAGTCAAATTTTAGTTCCATAGTTGAACAAATTTCTAAGTATCAAAAGAATCCATGTGTCACTGGGCAGGGTTATCAATGACAAGATTACTCTTTCCCAGGGGGTTCTCAGGGAGTGGCATTTGTATCCTGCACCACAAAACTGAGTATATGAGTATACAAGTATATAAGTAAATTATAAGTGGATTGCAGATTTAGTTATGGTTAATTTGTATTATAGTCCATGTACCTTTACATGCCTCAGCACGTGGATCAAAATTTTGAGTTAAATGTCTTCATATTGATATATTAGGATCAATTTTCCACTTTTTTCTCTAGTTTATGATGTTGTCTAGGCAGTACACATGAACAGATGTGATCAACTTCTAAAATTACATTATTTTTATGAGCATCTGGTTGCCAGGTCTAACAGAGACTGGGCCTAGAAATGCTATCTGGTATTGGCCATATTGCAGTCGCTGGTTGAGAATTTCATTGGCCATCTCCTATTCCCTGACGAAATATAAGAAATAAAGTAATGTTTTTCAGGAAGAAATATTTTTATCTAATGATTAAATGTATAATTGCAATCAGTAAATAATATGAGATTTATTATCCTATTTTTAGTAAGCCTGTTTAAGTAAATGAACAGTGAAATATATTCATCATTAGCTACCATAAAATTTAAGGTATAGGGACTGATAAAAGAAAACAAGTCCTTCTAAATATTTTTTTTTTTTTTTTTGAGACAGGGTCTTGCTTTGTAGTTCAGACTGGCCCTGAGCTCAGCCTCCAACTCACATCACAGCAATCCTCCTGCCTCTGCCTCCCTAGTGCTGGGATTATAGGCATCAGCCACCAAGAATGGTACTGTGGTATGTGGTACTGGTTGCTCCTGGGCGTGAGTCTCCACACCCAGTATTGTATGTGATTACCGGGGATCTAAACCAGGCCCTTGAGCTTGCAAGACAGGCACCAGAACCACTGAGCTAAATCCCCAGCCCTAAAATATTTTTATTTAAATGTGATATATATGACAAGGTTCATAAATCTTCCAAACTTCTCAGATTTTGAAGGAGATGTGATTTAGTATTACAATCACATAAAATTTATCTACTTATGATGGAAAAGCCATATGATTTCTTATGATGATGTTGACAAGAATTTATAGATTAGTGAAAATATTAACAAATATACTTTCAAATTCCCAGTCCCTTAGTTTCACAGAGTTACTGGGTAATACATGTGTGACAGAATAACTTACATTATGTGTCCCAGTTGTGAGTAGCTCTGGCCCTTTCTAATGAATGAATTACTGTAGTAGATCACTGGGGAAAGAAGGGAGAGCTGCCATGTCCCATTGCGGATATTCTCCTTTCATTGGGAAGAGACAAGAATTACTGGAATTTAAATCACTAGCATGAATTGAGACCATTTGTAGTGAGACTTCCACCAATACAGTGCTGCTAAACATTAACAATTAATCATCTGAGAACATTTTACAGTATCTCAGGAACTTTGCACATAGTTCGCATCCTCATTACTTCTGCATCCTTATAGCCATAACAAAGTAATATAAGTAGATTCTCTCCCCTTTCCAGACTACTCCACTGGGTCCCTGTGCTGTTTTTTTTTTTTTGTTTTGTTTTGTTTTTTTTTTGTTTTTTAGCCAATACACATAATATTGCCATGGGGATTTCCACATGATTTACTGTGAGTCTTCCCAGAATTTAGTGTATTGCCATTTTCGGTTTTGTCCTTTGTGGCTGTTTACAACATTATTTATTGGTCACTGGTTGTCATTTTGGTCTATGCCACGGGTTTACAGTGTCTTTGGTGAGGATCGTCATGGCTGTGTTCACAGAGTAAGCTGTCTGTCTCTAAAGAGCAACCCAACGATCAGCATGCTCACATTGGCTTTTTGGTAGATCATGTATTTTCTTTTTTTCAAAGCCTGGTTTCCTTTTTGCTCTGGGGAACACTTTTCTTTGCTGTAATTTTGAAAGTTCTTTGCTTCATTCTTAGATAGTAGCAGAGTTTAGTAGACTATTAAAAAGTAGAACTAAGCCTCACTTTCAGAATCACTCTCCATCAAATGAGTAATAATCTCTGTTTCAGAATTAGTGACAGCAGGAGGTACTCAATGTCTTTGGTTTACATTTTCATTTAACTTATTGGGATAATTATTCTATTTTCATTCAGAGCTTCTTGCACCATAATGAAAATCAACAAGTTAATCGTTTCTTAACAAACCATTACATTAATTCTGTTGAAATCTTCATCTGTATGTCTATTTGATTATTTTAAGTGTATGCTTGGAGTTATCCTCACTGAATTATCATAAAGGCTGAATTTTGTGCCTCTTGTATTACACAGACAGCTCATGGAAGCTGTTAGTGGTCATATTGCACTTGTCTTCTACTAGCTAATCAAAATTGTACCTGACGGCTCAGTCAGTAGATATAGCATATAAATAATTTCAATTTGAGTTTTGCAAATAGAAGAGCTTTTGAAAAGTGAAGACTAAACATTTACAAGGATCTCACTATAGAAAGCTCTCCATATTTTCAAATAGTACACCAACATAGTAGTATATATGGCACAATTTTGGCAAATCAGAATTTGTGGACACAAACTTTTTAAAAATGAGATTGATGTTGTTAGATGAACTGTGATGGCCATGTCCTGTAATGTCAAAGCAAGTGTGTGTATTTCTGGCTTCTAGATGGCAGCATGTGTCCTTAGATGAACTTCATTTCAGGACACAGTGGAGTATAAATAGTTTTCTTTCTTTTGAATGTGCTTCTCTCTGGTGATTATAAGGAAAAATAGAAGAAAACCAAAAAGATCAATTGCTGGCTTCACTAATTAAGGAAACTAACACACAGAATGTTTTCAGTTTGGAAGAAATTAGCTGAAATATTTATATTATAACTTCTTCACTGCTACATGGTCCAGATATTTTTAAATTTATTTAAGGATCTGTACTTGCTTTGTTTCCTTTGCTGCAGTTAAAGTAACTTCATAATGTCATATCAATAATGTTCCAGTGTAAGAAATATGGGTTGTCATATAGACTAAAACAATGTTAGTTGATCCTCTGGTCAATTCAAATATGTGTTAATGAATTACTTTCACAAATTTTACTAGTTGCTTAGCATCCTCAATTTTCTTGATATTTAGTTCTTCATTATAATGTATTTGAAGCATGTTCTCATGTGCTCAGAACTTATCTATCTTTTAATTTTCTGTCCAAAAGCTATAGAAATGATCCTACAAGAGTCCATCTTTCAAGAACCCACCTACATACACTAATACTCTTCTCTTTATTAAGCCTCACAGGAAGGATGCTATTATTGGAAAGCTTCACTGGAGTGAACAAGACACTGGCATTGTTCAGGCTTCTCTCTCACCAGAAGGCATATCTGGGTAATTTAAGGAACTACTAGACATGCTGAGAGCATATTATAGTCTTTCCCAAGTGTACTCATGGTTTTAGTCACAGTATAGATTTATTCAGAGGTAATGATTTTTTGAGCTCAATTATACCATGTTGCTCACACAAGATTAGGGAGATTTTATTTCCATTGCTCTTCAGGAGGGGGCTGAATTGATGACTAAATTGATTATAACCAATTTAATATTTATAACCTGCTATGTGAAAACACTGAGATGATATTATAGACAGGTTTATTATGAAAAAGTTTTCAGCTTTAATTATACAGAGAAACTGAACAACCAACCCAGTTTGTATGTCAATTTGAGTCTCAACTCAGATGCTTGGGTGACTATCTGTCCCAAACTATGGTATTATTATGTACAATGGTGATATTGTTAACCTCTTCTCTTAGAACTTAGAGCTGTTCTTAGAATTTCTCTTAGAACTGTTTAGTCTGCAAGTTTCTTGGTTTAATTAAGAAATTTCTTCTAGGGCAATTAACACCCAACAAGAAGTCACTGCAAGGGTATGAAATCTCCTTTGGCTTTCCCAGGTTAGGAAAGAGCCATCTCAATTTCACAGCTACCCACATGGCCAGATGAGTCTTCACTGTATTTTGTCAGAAATTTTTATTTTTCTATCCAAATTTACTTTCTTTCAGATGACCACTTATATAGTAATACCCAATAATAGTGTTTCATGGAAACTACCACCTGCAGTATATGTTGGTGGAGACTATCATGCTTTATTCATTTGAGATTATTTGTGGTTTGAATTCTAGCATCTAATAATTGTACAAAGGTCTGTTTACCTGCTCATCCTGTGGTCAAACACATTGACAAGTGATACCAGCAATTTCTTCTATATGTGTTTACCCATATTCCTAGACATAATTGAATAAAAGCTTGTTCCTTCAGTACTCCAGACCTATCTTATGAGCTATATTTTATTATTGTCTCATTTCCTGCTTGGATTTTTCATCCAGGAACAATTTCCAGATTAATATTAATTCACTAGGTCACACTAGGAGTAGTTACTATTTATATCTCAATTTCCAGTGAAGTAGAGACCCTTGCAATGATACATTGTAACTTAATAAACTTTTCACTTCTGAGAACAATACAAGCTACAATAATATGCTATCATCTAAGAGATGAGGTCCTATTTCAACAAATCCACCTGTATGATGTGCTTATGAAGCATCCTTATGCAATGATGACCATTTCTTCCCTGGAGCTCTTATACTATGTATCAAGGATACAGATAACTTCTTCATTTAGTTGTAACTACGTGAACTCCCAGGTCTTATTCACACAGCATGGAGATCCAGCTGCAGATCTTCTGCTGGCAACACTTACTTGTTGAATTAATTTATTTTAAACAAGTTTTTCGTATTATGCCTTTAATTACGTTAACAGATGTGTTCTGTTCTTACCTATCATTCTACGGATACCTTGTGTGAGATAGAGGCTTGTGGAGATGACCTTGTTATTACTGTTACTAATTAACTCCTTTCCATTGGCACCTGTTCTTCATCATTAGTCCTCCTTAATTCAAGGATAAAATACAGACAGAAGTGCTTGGTAGCATAGACTAAAAAACAGACTGCCTGAGTTCCAAATCTAGCTCTACTATTCGATAGATGTATGTGATTTTCAGTTCCTTCCTTTGCAAAAAGTGGATGGGAACTACACCAACTTTAAATGGGAGGTTGAAGCATCAGTTATTAGTTAATAAATGCAACATGAATTACAGAAAGGTGTCTGCACATAATAGCTACTTTATAGTATGAAACATTATAATTAATGCCATAAACAAAATTTCCAGGCATTTTCTGCTTGAAAAAATACTGTGCCTCATCCTCTGCTGGTCAAAGGGAAAAATAAAACAAGATGCGGTATGTATATAGCATCTGCTTTTATATATATAAAGAGAAAAATAGCTGTTTTTTTTTTTTCTTTAAAGAGTAGTTCTTAACAAATTCTATTTGATTTTTCCACTTCACTTTTTCTCAACAGCATAAATTTTATTTAGCAGAAGGAACGTGTGCAAGCTCCGAGTATGCCTGTGGGCTCCAACCTCTCTCCACTTGACTGGTAATTACATCAATTATGTCTTTCTCTGCTATGATTCTAAGTGCTCTCAGAAACGGTAAGTTCCCCAAGGCGGCTTCTCTCTTCTGCTTTCAATTAAGTTATCTCTGCTCCCACCTGTCCACTGAATTGAGAAAAAAAAAAAA
>PVIR01024836.1:0-25688 GCA_004026965.1 Petromus typicus | reverse complement strand
TTTCCCCAATGTGTTGTACATAAAATGGGTTAAGGTCGCATGAGAAATAGAAAAGTCTTGACTGATAAAGACTTACAGTGAACATTTAAATGATTTTATTATTAAGTGGAAATGTGAAATATACATTAAGTAACCTTTACTTTTTTGACTATAAACTTTCCTTGTGTAGATTGTACATTACTTTGCCATCTATAAGGTATTCTCTTTGAAACAAATTCTAAAAATGTCATGCTGCATCTTCAATTTTAAAAACTAATTCTCAGATTAAAACACACATAAAGTCTTCCTCAGAAAAATTTCTGAGTGAAAAGAAATTGATTGATGTTCATTATCTTTTTTTACGTAATTTGAGGGAAAGTGGATTAGCTACAGAGAACTGGAAGAGCTTAGACATCGTCATTTCCTTGTTCCCATCACTGTGTACTGAGGAGCATCCTATTGATCCCTGAAACTGCTTCTTACCAGATCCTTGTAGAATTAGTCCTCTTTTTTTCCCTATGATGCTCTTTATGTGTCAGTCAGCTCAGGTAACATTTTATCTCTTATTTCTGAATATATAGTGATTGTTTAGTTTTTGATGTAGGCAGTGTGGATCATGAAGTCACATATTCTTTCATTTCACCTGCTTTCTCATTGATTTAGCAACTTAGTTTGTCCATTTAGAACACATGAAACTGTAACTACATTTAATGAATGACATTTCTGTGCCTATAGTTAATTGCCAAATAAACATTAGACACACTAAAAATTTCTATTTCCTGTCAGAAACTTTTGAAGTTTTAGAGTCAACAGTGTGATATTTCAGGAGCTATCTTTAAAAACTAATTTGTATTCAGCAGAAGGTTTTTCTTTTTAAATCTAGATTCTAAAAATGCCTCTCTGGCATGTGAAATTCGGAAAACTAATTTCTAGAACAACAGTCTAGCAAAGCCCTTAAGAGAAACATTTCTGAATAAAAGGAAATTGATTGATGTCTCCTTTTCATGCACTTCTTCAAAGAAGAATTCTTTTTAGTTTTTGTCTATTCTCCTCCAGATTAAAAGATTGTTTTTGAAACATTCAAAAATGTACAAAATAATTGTCAACTGTTTCACATTTTATCAATCTTAATCTTATTTTCTTTGGGTCTGAACTTTAATTTACAATGAACGTAGTAAAACATTCAAATCAAGGGAAATGTTTTAGCAAAATGTGATCATTATTGTTTTATAATTTTAAAATGTAGAAGCAGCACAAAAATAATCATAACACTTACTTCTTCCCATGGTGAATTATAATTGTCGTCTCCACTGCATTACAAGACCTTCCAGATTAGGAAAAGTCACTCAATGTGGCTGTAAGGGCTATTGTGAAAGGTGAATGACACTTACACCAGCAAACTGGTGAAGCCTGCCTGGGAGTTGCTAATTCCAGTAGCCTTGCTAAATCCCCCCTTCTTGGGTTGAGAATCTACTGACATCTGCAAGACATAAGAAGCTATAGTGGACAACCCTAACTCCGATCCTCTAAGCTTATTGAACAAGTCACTTTTTGCAAATATATACACAATTTTTCCTACTGATTTTATTCTTCTAGAAAACTTTAACAGCAACACCCTTTTATGTCATATATGTCTCACTCTGGTTTAAATCCAATTAATAAATTGCAGAATAAAGTATATGAGCATGAAGAAAAATAAAATTGATCATTTATGAATATAAGCTAACATTATTTATACTTTATCAATTTGAGGTGTGCATCACAATGTTTGATGTACATAGTGAAATGTTTATTACAGTGGAAAAATTAACCTGTCTATAACTTTCCCCAGTTATAACTCAATTACATATTTTGTACTAAGGAACACCTAAACTTTATTAACATATTTTAAGTATGTACTACAGCACTACTTATTATTATAAGCTTTTTGAGCATTAGACCTCTAAATCCATTCATTTTATACAAATACAAGTTTGCAATCTTTGTCCTATTTTCTTCGCATCCCCTTGCTATCTTGTCCTTAGTAACTACTTTCTCTATTTCTATGCATTCAATTTTAGTTAAAATCCTGCATATATATGAAATCATATAGTATTTTTATTCTGGCTTGATTTATTTCACTTAACGTAATATTCTCCTCTTTCATCCATACTGTTGTACATGACAGTGTCACAAAATTTCTTTGTCCATCCACTTGTTATTTTGACATTTTGGCCTTTGTACATAACGCGCTGAACATGAGGCATGGATACTGTCATTCGGTAATGATTTCATTTCCTTCAGATGGGCACCTCATGAATGGGCTGTAGGTTCGTATGTTAGATATTGCTAAATTTTTAAAGAAATTGGCTGTTAAGAAAAATAGTATTCCCAACAATAGTGTGCAAACATTGCCTTTAATTCCACATCCTTACCAACATTTGTAATCCCCTTTTTCTTTGTTAATAACCATTATTATTATAATGAGATAATATTTCACCACAGTTTTCAAATATCCATTGGCCATTTTTGTTTGTCTGTTTATTTGTTACAGATGTATCTTCCCAAGTCCTTTGCCTATTGTTTAAATAGAATTTTTCATTACATTTTTAAATATTAATATTTTATCAGGTATGCCATTAATAAATATTGTGTCTTAGTGTGTGAACTGTTTTTACATTTTTTTCTTGATTATTTAGTTTTGTGTAGGATATTGATTAGATATAATATCACATGTTAACTTTTGCTTTATTGTCTTAACATTTTGGAATAATATAAAAAATCAATAAGGCAATATAAAAAAGCTTTTAGCCCAAGAGTTTATTTCATATATAGTTGTTTTTTTTTTTTTTTTTTTTGTTTTTGTTTTTGTTTTTGGAGACAGGGTCTCGCTTTGTGGTTCAGGCTGGTCCTGAGCTCAGCCTCAAACTCATATCACAATCCTCCTGCCTCTGCCTCCCGAGTGCTGGGATTACAGGCATGAGCCACCACGCCCGGCACTGTGGTATGTGGTACTGGTTGCTGCTGGGTGTGGCTCTCCACACCCAGTATTGTTATGTGGTTACCGGGGAATCGAACCCGGGTCCTTGCGCTTGCGAGACAGGCGCCGGAACCACTGAGCTAACTCCCTGGCCCCCCTCATATATAGTTTTTAAGACATTTTTTTTCAGGTTTTTTTTATATGATCCAAATAAGTGATCATTTTCATTCTACTATGGACACTCAGTTTTCTCAAAACTATACATTAAAGAGATGATTTGTTCCGTATTGTGTTTTTGTTTTTGGTTTTTTTTTAGGTTTTTTCCTTTGTTTGTTTGTTTTTGAAACAGGGTCTCACTTTGTAGCTCAGGCTGGCACTGAGCTCAGCCTCAAACTCACATCACAATCCTCCTGCCTCTGCCTCCCGAGTGCTGGGATTACAGGCGTGAGCCACCACGCCCGGCACTGTGTTATGTGGTACTGGTTGCTGCTGGGCGTGAGTCTCCATGCCCAGTATCGTATGTGGTTAACGGGGGGATTGAACCCGGGCTCTTCCGCTTGTAAGACAGGCGCCGGAAGCACTGAGCTAACTCCCCAGCCCGGCTTACTGTGTGTGTGTTCTTGTAGCTTTAAAATTAATTTTCTATGGTTTTTATATAGGGGGTCAATAGATAAGCAAAGATAATAATTCCTGGGGGCCAGTAGATAGACAAAGAATAAAAAAACAAATAACTTGCTTTCATATAGAATTAATATTTAATATTGCCTGAATTCATGCTTTTAAATTGAATCTTTCTCAAAAGTTTGGTGTATAAAAATACCTGCACCATTCTGTAGCCTTTGTCTTAAAAGCACATTCAAAAAAAAAAAAAAAAAAATATATATATATATATATATATATATATATATATACAGATACAAATGAACCAACATGTTTTCGCTAATTGCACAGCACAGCATTGCCACTGTCTGAAGAGCAGAATTATGAAATCTCTTCATTCTCAATGCTTTTCCAGTTGCTTATTTCAAAATGGTTGCTCCCCTTCTCATAGTCACACGTACGTCTTCACAAACGCGATTCTGCCTCTGGCTCTTCCTTGGGTCAGAGGCTACCATCTGGAAAGTGTCTGTGTATAGTAAGTGGATTTTAAAAGAATCCATTGTATTGGTCCCCTCCGGAGGAAAGAACCTTCAGCTGAAAAGACTCTGAGTCCAGTGCTGCATTTACTAGGAGCGTCGACGCGTTTGCTGTGTGCTCTCGTGCCACCAGCTGTTTTATGCACTCTTGGCTCCCCAGCTGAGACAATTAAGAGAACGGGATTTGGCGTCTTAGTACATATGAGTAAGACTCTGGAGCACTTTCCATGTTGGTGGAACATGAAGTATAAAAAACAAGACTTTTTTTTTCTAAAATAAAGTCTTTTTGATCTTAAAAGTAACAATTGAGGACTGGAAAAGGAAGATTCTAAAATAAGAGTGTGGGATGAGAGCAAACTCTGGCTATCAGCAAAACGCTGCAAATTAAATTAAGTGCAGAAGAATAGCTGAATCCTACAAAATCAACGAAGAGAAAATGCTGAACAACTAGGTCGGGGCAGCAGTTGGATGCTCTGGACTGTCTAAGGGCTTCCTTGAATGCTGCACTGAGATAAACATGGTCCACTGCAGGCAAATCTAGTTTCTGATCATGCTGTCTCTTGGGAGGCTAAATCTGAATTCCTTAAAAGAAAATGGCATGACAGAAAGAGATTTTTTGAAATGATTAGTAGAAGATAATGTACTTATTCATAAAACTATGGTTAGAAAAATATCTTAATTGCACAGCAATCTCCAGAAGAATTCTGTTATACAGAAGAATTCTCATCTTTACAGTTTTCTACATAGAAAATCTATGATATTAATTCTCTGTTCATTCAGGTCAGCACTAGTGATTTTTGAATTTGCTATAAATTTCCTATAAACAATAAGCATTTTTTTTAAAGAAATAATGAACTATTTTGTATTTCTCGTGTCATATAAAACTAATAAGTAGTACCAAGGATCACAAACTTAACTTGATCTCTGCCTTCTGAAAAAGATGATTATGTTTGTGTTTGAGTAAGCGGATGGGTGTAGTCATATTTGTCCCCTGATGGACAGTTTACAAACACAAATAAAAATGTGTGAGATACTTCTGTTTTTGAACCACATTGTTTGCAGACAAAACATTGGTAAACTAAAGCAGCATGTTTCAAAGTATTTTAAAATTGGTTACAAACTTTTTCCTAGTGAATATATCCCATTAATATGGTTCTAAATGGTATATTTTTTATTCTGATCTCAATTCCAAGCTCTAGAGCCATGCCAATAGTTAACCATTTATGAAAAATCCAAAGGAAGCCTGTAACCTGGCAATATTTGTTTGAAGTTTCATCAGTGGCTTAAATATGCAAAGGTAACACTCACATGCATTTGTTTAGGAAAGTATTAGGTCCTGGTAAACTAATATAACAAAAGAATTGTCCTTGATATCTTACTTTCCCCAGAAATGCACTTTCAATTTATTTCATCACAAACTACAGTTATGCTATATTCAAACATTGATTCTGCTCTTGTCCTTCCCTATAATTTCCTATTACCCTAAGTAAATCTACTGATTTTCTCATTGGAATTATTGATGTAAAGAAAGAAATAGAGAAAGACAGACAGGGAGAGAATGAAACAGAGAGAAAGAGAGAGAATGAAGGGGAAAAAAAAAGCAGAGAGAGGAAGGAAAAGAGAGAAAAATAAAGGAAAATAAAGAGAGAAGAACAAGAGAGAGAGAGAAAGGAAGACAGTAATCAAGGGAAGAAGAAAGAAGTACAGAACAAAGGTGTACAGAGGACAAGGAATGACAGACACAAAATGGACATGTCTTGCTGCTTATGAAAGCCTCTGTGATCTCGTCAAACCAATATATCATCACTTTCTGTTTTACCTACTGAACCTACACTAAAGACACGCTACACATTTAACATTCCAAATACGTCAAACTTTCAAAGGCCACTTAGAAGTGTTTGAAACGTGTTGGGATTTTCTTTCTCATATTTTCAATTTTTTTTTTAATGACTTTACTGGTATACTCTATATATGCATTATGATCACATTCAACATTGGGAATTTGTGCCTGTACATGACACATCCTTAAACTCATTTTTTCCTATTCCTCTGCCCTCCCTACAATCCCTAACTCTTATATATAAGCTGTTTCTTTTTGTTAACTATCAAATTATTTTTCTATTTCTTCTTGACTTTTCCTACATGAAAGAATAAAAAGTATCTTACCCTGTTTGCCACTATCTTACTGAGGATTTTTGTATCAATGTTCATTAGGGATATTGGCTTGTAGTTCTCTTTTTTTGGTTGGGTGTTACTCTGCTTCTGGAATCAAGGTAATGTTTTTTTGTTTTTTTGTTTTTTTTTCCCAGAAATGAGGTTGGGAGTGCTGCTTCCCTTTCAGTTTTACTAAAGTGTTTGAGAAGTAGAGTTACTGTCATGTCATATTCTAGTACAAACTCTGAATGTTGAATGTAATGATGTGTATTCATAATATACCAATAAAGATTTGAATTTTTTTAAAAATATATCTTACCACAGTGACATATGTGTACCCACATTTATAACAGCTCAATTTATAATAGCTAAATCTTAGAAACAATGCAACTGCCAATCAAAGGGAGATTGAATAAAAAATATTTTTTTGAAAACAGAGTAATATTCAACCATAAGAAAGTTAAATTTGAGTCATTTATACTTGAGTGTACTTCAAGGACATACTAATAAATGAAATAAATAGAACACAGTTTTGTATGCACCATATTTTTTCCCTAGTAATGAGAACTTAGAGTTCAAATGTCTCATTAAATACTATCCTTTGGCAGACCACCTAGGAAAATTTTAAAAGTCACAATCACATCACTGAATTTAATTAAGAAATACACATGTAAGAAATATACATTCATGTGCACACATGCTCATCTAATTTTCTTTAACTCCTTGTGGACATATTAGGTCTTTAATATCCTTGTGTTAAGCATTTCAGTTTCATTTAATATTCATGAATTTGTACTTATAAATTAATAATCAGTGCAAAATTCATTAATATTTGTTTAATAGATGAATAAAATGGTTGCAGAATATTTTAATAATTGTACATTTTAAAATATTTTGTTTAACCTGACTAATTTCATTATGTATCACTCTAACTGAACTCAATAGCATCTGTGAAAAGTTTTTGTTCAAAAATAAAATAAAAAACTCATAGATTTAAAAAAATATTATACAGCCTATAATAATGATGAATTAGTGTTATGCATGTCTGATTGAATTCATCTACAGTAAGGTAAAATTATTACATACTTAACTATAGTACAATTGTCCCTGTGCTCACAGAGAATTGGATTCCAGATTTCAGTGGAAACCAAAATCTGAGAATGTTCAAGTCATTTATTTAAAACAATATAGTATTGGCATATAATTTGTCATGCACTTCTAATTTTAATTTATCTTGACATAATTTATAGTATACAACACATTGTAAATGCTATATATATATGGTTGTTATAATGTCTGAGAATTTAATGGCAAGAAAAGTTGTCCACATTCAGTATCAACATGGTTTCTCTGAATATTTTAGATCTGTGATTGACTGAATCCATGTGGTTGGTCATCTGTCTCTCGGTATATTTCAGCATTTATTGGTGAATCAGTACTATTAGTTATCAAATTCTTAGGTGGCATTAAATCAATTCATCAGATTTTCATAATATATTACACTCAGGCATATCTGGCACTTATTAATAGTCTGTCTTCTCTCCTATATAGATTCACTGTGTTAAGAAAAAGCATAGGTTAAACAGCAGCATTTGTATGTCCAAGTATAGTGAAGAATGGAAATCACACACAGGATGGATAAAAATAAATAGTGGATATACGTGTACTCTACTAAGATATACCTGAATCCTGCCATGTATCACAGCAGAATTTGATCCAAATTCTTTTTCTTAGGTAATTGATAATCACGTGTTTTTTTTTTTACCTTTGCTCAAATGTGTTTATCTACTAATTTAATATATTAACTTTGGATGCTGTACTATTTGACTTATCTTATCAAGAGAATTTAAATTAATTATATTTTATGATATAAAGATGGTTAACAATAGTGAATTATTTTTATGAAGAGCTCACAGTCTATATAAGTAAGATACATTAATTATAATGATTATCTACACACAGAGGACAACCAAGTGAAATGTTTGTCCTGCTTTATTTGAAGTATTTCTGGCAATTAGTACAAAAAAAATATTATTTTAAGACATGGTGATAACATTAAAATCCTTAGTTTTGTGAGAAATCAACAGTGTACATGAAGTATATTTAAAAATAGCATTAACATTTTTAGTGAATTTGACCTATTTGCATAGACCTTCATAGATATTTTACTTAAATTAAATTCTTATTTTCAATTCTTCTGAGGAGTTAAATTTTATTACTGTGAGTTGCTCTTAAAATAAGCTAGATGGTGCTAGAGAACATCATTCTATTTATTTTATGATCATATTTATAATAATTTTTGGAAAGAATGAATGTTAAAGTTGAGACCCATTACAATGATCTGTAACTTGGTATTGCACTACAAATTTAACAAAGGGATATGACAAAGAAATCAGGCTCAGAAATGAGGTAAAAGTAGCACTGTGTTTAACTACATTTACAGAAAACATTTTGGCAATAGATAAACACTAGCATGTTGTACGTGAAAGTTTGATGGGTAAAGAACAAAGGAGGAAACAAGTAGACTTTTAACATATGTTGAAATTTTAATTTAAATAAACTCTTATGTAGCGTGTACAGTGACCATGAACATCGAAGTTGCAACATAGTATAGGCCTCTGCTATACTTCTTTGGCTTTTTAAAAATTTAATACAGAGTTGTAAGAAGTTTTAACAAATTTATACATTCATTGTCCAGCCTCCTTTGTATTCCACCACATGAAGAAACAGATGACCAAGCTGGCAATGTTTCTTATTGTGTTTGATAGGTAGCAAAGCTTGTGAAAGAAGTCAAATATGAATGAACAAGACACACCCATATGTACTAGTAAATTGCAAAGTGCAAGAAATTGAGAGCAGATGGATTAGTTCTGGTGCTAAGACCACAACAAGCTAATCTCTAAGTGGAATCTGTTGTTTTCTTTTTTTCATTCAAAACATGTATCATAGACCATCCCAGAAGTTTAAAATGAAATATACAGATTAAGCTGCTTGAAATGTTAATCATGTAAAGTACAACTGAAGGATTTAAGTTTCCTACAGTAGTTTGCATCATATGCATTTTAAATAGTGGAAGACAAAATTCCATCTAGCTAATTGAAAAGGATATTGAATAAATTTAACATTAAGGAACATATAATTATCGTGGTGTCCCTAAATGCTTGATTTACTTGATGAGAAACTATTTAGCAAGATGAATTTCTACAAGAGAATGAATACCAGTAGTATTAGAAGTCAGTTTTACATCATTTCTTCCCTTTCATATCATCTACCTACCAGCATACTTTTTTAAAAAATTCAAAAATGATTGCAAAATTATTCTACATTAACCTTTATAAATTTAACTAATTTAATTGGAACTACTGTTCTAATCTATAAAGTGCACTGTAACTCTTTTACAAATACTGTAATTACTGAAATTTCCTCTGATACATAGAATACTATAACAATAAACACAACCATATTCTAAGGTATCAAATATGTATACCATCAAACAGATCCCAGTGCAGTTAAACAATGAAAACTCAATTAATAGAAGTGATAAATCAGGAAACTCTGGACCATAGCATTTACAGTTAGTTTAGGAGAAACTAATAAAAAGCAGAACAGATATAATTCCTTATGCATTGTTTAAATATAGTTGAGTTTCTTATGTATGCAACACATAACAATAATAAAAACCAAGTTAATTCAGAATTCACCTTCCAACTTCAGAGTGTTTCCTTAATGAAAGAAAATTTAGCAACAGTATGAGTTAGGCCTCATTTAATTGAACTTAATTCTACCTTAGTGCAGTGATTACTTTCTTCCTCTTGGAGAAATTTTTAAAACCCTAGAAAATTGTCATGTGTTTGATACATATGAGAGGGCGAAGTTTTGACTTGATGTTGTTTCCCTCCATAAACATGAAATATTCTTTATTTTTTGAAAATATGTGTGATATCTCCACATGAAAAATTAAATGCCTAGCTGAACACTGGATTCCCAATCTTATGAAAAATTGAGACTTTCATTTGTTCAGTTAACTTTTTAAAAAACTATTATTATATTTGTTCCAGAAATTTCCTTTAAAGGCATATGGTAGACAGGATTCTAACATTTCCATAAGATTTTTTTTCAAGGAAAAAATAAAACAAAACAAAATAAAACCTCATTTAAAAAGTTTTCAGTTCAACCAAAATGAAAGTACTAGCATAGCTTGAACAGAGTAGAGATTTGTAGCTACAAAGATTAGAACTGAAAAAGAAAGCAAGTACTTTGCACCTAGCTTTTAGAAGAAAGCCTCAGGCAACCTAGCTCACTCAGAGCCAGTTAAGAGTCTCTTTGAAACGCAGCCATCCAGACACTGTCCAGCCCCTGCAACCATGATCTTACGTGTTTTGGCTATTGCTCCGGCCGGTAGCATATCTTGGCATCATTCATATTGTCCTGGTGTTATAGGCTTGAAAAATTCAAGAGTTGTGGGGTCACTGTGGCTTCAATAAAGATTTCAGAAGAAAGCCTAGAAGATGAAACAGTTTATCCCTGAGAGGGAAATGTGTGAAGATACGAAAATAAAAGTTGAAAGTTCAGTGGAGTTCACTGCAAGTGAGAAGTGACAGGAACATGGACAGTCTGAGGAAAGCCAGGAGCAGAGTGAGCAATGTGACTTGAAAAGAGAAATTATGAGAGCTATTACCTACAATATCACAGGTGTGGGGCTCTCTAAACCCTTTTAAGCTTACGTTGTGTTATAACTCCCAACCCCCCACCTCCACCCCGATAGAGCTACTATGCTGTACTATTTGCTGTACTACTTTTCAATCTTTCTTTGCTTTCATTCCTTTCAGTTCTCTTATTCCTCACTTTTGGAAATGGAGTGATTATCTTAATGCCATTGTATATCGACAGTGATTAATTTTCTTTTTGTTTTTTACAAGGACTCACCAAAAAGCCTCCCTTGCGTATCAAAGACTTTGGAACTGGGCTTTTCTGAAGTTCTGGGGCTATTAAGAATTTGATGACTCTTAGAGATGAACCAAATTGATTTTTCATGAAAGATATACAGGAGTCTTTTGTGGGGACGGGGGATCCACAGGAAGAAAAATAAATCACTGGAAAAGTATAACTCAGTTGCTTTCAGAAGAGGTGGGTCCCTGGTGCTGTGAACTCAAAAGGTATGTCTTCCCCAGGTGCTCCCATCCTCATCTGCGTCCTGGGCACCATGACATGCGAAGGTTTCCTTTGCCCAGACATTTCTACCACGTTGTTCTTCCTTCCAGCTTGCTAACTAGAAACTGTAATCATAAGACAAAATAAAGCTCTCCGTAAATTCTCTATCACAAGAAAAGTGAATCAAGAAGAAAATGTAAGTAATCTCATCAGTTGACTTTGTGTATCAACAGGGATAATTTTCTGGGATAGATCTGCTTAATGAAGTGAGTTTTGTAGAAGAGGATCAAAGGAACTAGGAGACACCCTTTTGGCATTAGAAAAGCAAACTGCTCTCTTGTGGAAAGGATCATGTAGCAGGGATTGATAAGTGATCTCTGACACTGCGGACATCAGCATCCTATTCTAAAGAATTCCAGCAAGCAGGGAATGTGGAAGATATGAGTCTGCACCTCAGCTGAAATCACAGCCCTGCGTGACATCTTGACTGGCGCTCTGTAAAGGCCGAGAAGATGATCCAGGGAATCCACATCCAAGTTTCCACATAAGAGAATCTGGATTTCGTGTTAAGCTATAGAATTTTTTGACATTTTATTGCTAGTAAAAATTATTAAATACAACTCCTATTAAAAATGAGATGATATTAGAGACAAATTTGTTATTTTTCAGGGAACTCAGTAGGATATAGAGAAGCAGATCATCGTCGATGAATATGTAAACATTCTGGGACATTTTAGGGTCTGTGAGTGAAACAGAAATACAGATTTATATGAAACATTTCCTGCAATTCAAATTTCATTCAAATTCCTGTTCTGTGTTAACACAGGTCAGGGGCTTACAGGGAGGGCAGAGAAGGAGGAAAATATAGAAATATGATGTATCAAATACAAGTACATATTATCTATGTTGGATGTGTTCATAATGTATGTGTAAAATGTTCCAATAAAATCAATTTTAAAAAAGAAATCTGAAATGTAAGTTAACATGATTTTTCAATTTGGTATCTATATGGATTGACTTTCTTTTCTTCTGAGATATGTTAAAATTCCTAAATATAAACCAAAAAGTTATTCATTACGTACACACACAAAGAATAAAATAGCCAAACTCACCCCTTGAAGAGCACAAAAGAGCAAATGTTCAGCCATTCATGCATTTGAACATTACCTTTATATAAATACTTTCCCTTTGATAAATAAGGATAATATGGAATTTTAAGAATTATAGGAAGAAATTAGAACATAAAATCTTTCAATTACTGCTTGAGAAAGAGATGCTTATTAATCACCTGAAGTGTTATTCTTATGTTAGTTTTACAGTCCACTTCCTACCCTTTCCATTGATGACAGAAATTAGTATACAATGGTACCTCTGTTCACAAATTTAATTCTTTCCATGATTCTGTTCATGGAATGCATTCCACATTGCATTGCAAATTAAGTTCATGAAGCTAGTGACCACTATATTCAACCTCACTGAAAACATATTGTTAGGTAAATATTTGATTATATCTGATTTAAATAGCATGAGGACATTCTAATTTACTATGTTGAAATATAAACTTTCTAATGTTATCATTTATTATCTTTTCTGAGGCCAGAATTTAAGCCTAATTATAAGGCCAAAAAGAGAAAGCAAAAGAAGAAAAATATTTTGTTCTTTAAATATTTAGATTTATATATAATTTTATTATACATATACTTGACATACAAGGACACAGTGAAGGCACAAAAGTTGATAAGACATATTTCATAGTCTTGCTTCCAGATAACAGATTCCAATTTAAAACTTTTCCCTGATTGCTCTGCAATGAGACCCAAAATGAATGAGGCTGATATACTTTTCACCCTCTGTCTCAAGGTTTTATTAAAATAACAATAAAACAATATAAAATTGTTATACACACTCTGATAAAATCATTATGATGAATAATATATTTATTTTTACAAATCATTACTCTGTAAAGAAATATAATTTTTTTTTTGCTTTCTCTTTATTATTTTCTCTTTCTTTTCTTTCCCCCTTTATCTTTCCGGGTTAAAATGGTTTAGTATCAGCTTATATGGTGCTTGTAATTTAGAATTTTTTAAATTACAGACTTTCCAAGTATACAATTTTGAAGGTACTAATAAAGACCTACTCCAAGTTTTTAGTTCTACACAATTAGTGTTGGAGAATATGAGTTTACATAAGAAAATAAGCATAGTTAATCATAAGAACCAGAACCTCCGGGAAAAAAAAAAAATCCCAAAACACTTGTTCCACCACCACAATAACTGCTCATTCCACAAAGTGAGCTTATAAGCCATCTCTAAACATGCACAGATGTTAAAATGGACTCAGTAAGTGAATAAACTACCAGGAAATAGGATTTATAAGTATTTGGGGATATTTTCATTTGGAAGAAACCCACTCCACTCACTAGTTCTCACTAGTTTCATAATCACTAGGGAATGCTCTGGATTCATTTTATGGTTAGTGTAAACCTACATCTCCTTGAAGGGGAATATGGCTCTTTATTACACCTTCTGATGGCCCCACTCTGATGCCTAAAAGTTTGAATGGCCCCTGTGAAATCTCAAATGCATTTCATCTTAATGCTGTCATCTTGATGAATGTTGCCTAAAAAGAATCTACTATTTTAACCCTTAAATGTTTTCATGAAATATTGTATTCCATATATTTTGTACTCTACTTATTTTTGCCGTGACCAGCGACTTATTTCCTAGCGGTATGAAGATCTGAGAAGTCCAGGAGATAGCCTGTGCACAGAGATTTCATGGTAAGTCATTCCATAGTGGATAAGCAAGAGAATGAAGAAGGCTAACCTCAGCCCTTTATTATGAACTCACTTTCTGATAATAACTACTCCATTTATTAGGAAAAAAATCCCTCATAACCTGATAACACCTCTAAGGTTATACCTGTCCACACTACAGTGTTAGGGATTAATTTAGTGACCTGTGGAATTTCCCAACACACTCAAGTTGTAGCAATCATGAATGTATGTTTACATGGTTTCGACTTCTTATTAATGCAAAAGGGTCCTATGAACATCTGTACACAGGTTCTTTGGTAAATATAAGCCTTCATTTTTCTGCTAAAAATGTGTAAGAGTGCAATTGCCAGGTAATATGGCCAAAGCACGTTCAGTTTCCCAAGTGGCTGTAGATTACATATATCCACCTTTGGTATTTGCACCATCCAGTTTCTCTGTAGCTTTATTCTAATTTGATATTATCATCATTTTTCATTATAGACATATTATGGACCATATCATGTGGTATTATTTATAATTTGCACCTTCCCTTATGATCAGTGATGTTGAACATCTTTTCCAATTTCAATGTCTCATCTGTGTATCTTGTATGTTCATGCCTTTTTTCATTTATAAAAGTGAACTCAACCAAAATAGTAATGTTTTCATGAATTTCAGTAGCATGAGTGTTAGAATAATATCAGCAAAAATATAATTTTTAAAAGATCTTATTCATAGTTTTTATTTCAATTTAATTTTAACTGCTACACAACAGTAAAAATGATAACTATTACTGGGAAATGTTAGTGTTCAATATATGTAATATATTATCTATAGTTTAATCTTATTTATCACATAAATCATTTGTTTTACACTATGGTGAAAAGTTTCCAAATCACATCTTCTAGTTTTTCTGAAGTATGATGCATTACTATTGTCTGTAGTTCTTCATTATCATTTCCAGTCCTACAGTTCAGTAGACTAGAATTTATTTTTTGTCTACTATAACGTAATATTCCTTAAGAAACCTTTCTCCATCCCTCTTTCCCTGCTCCTTTATCATACCACTGTCACCTTCTCCCATGTCAATATTAGTATGTATATTTCTATATTTCAAAGAACATATTTTGAACATTAACTTCTCTTAAGATATTAAGAAATTTTTAAATGGAAAATCAAGTATGGCCTTACTTTTTAAAAAATGAGTTAAAATTTCAGGCAAATTTGAGGAATTCCTAGCAAAGATTTTAAAGAAAAACAACACACATTCTATTTTGCTTTTTTATGGCCTCCACATACTTAAAAAGAAGCAATTCAAAATATTTTCATTTATTAAAAAATACTTAACCTGATCATCATAACTAACAGATGCTGGTGATGAGAACATATGGTCCATTTATAGCACCTAAAATTAAAATTTAAGATATTACTGTATTTCAATTTTTTATGCCTTTGAAGAATCCCTTTCTGTGTTTTTTTTTTTTTTGTCTCAACACTGCATTGCTATGTTCTATTGTCTTCTTAAAGAAAAGGACCCTTTCAATGTCTTCATCATTCTGAAATTGAACAATCACAGAGAACCATGATAGATTTAAAGTTAATAGGAAAAACTTAGAAATTATCTCTTTTAAACATTGACTGATTATTTAATTTTTAATGCCATTACCTTAATGCTATAAATTCAATCATTCTACATTATGTTTTCACTTTTGGATATGACAGACACCTAAGAAAAGCTTTTTGTACCATTTGACATGATATTTTAACTTATGACAAGGATGAAGTGAAGACAGGTCTCCACTAGTCAATGACTCTAAGTTTCCTGTGTGATTCTCTGATCTTTTGTCATTTTAAAAGAAAATTCATCAATGTTATTTAAAACATTTAACTTAAGATACTGCAAATACATTTTGAAATTACAATTTAATAATCATATAAGAGGATGTTATTTTAATTTGCCTTTAAAACAATCATTGATGTTGGTTTCATTGGTAATTACATGCCTCAGGAAACTAAAGTAACTGGAGATTATAATAATGGCTTTTTAATTTAGTTTATTGAGTGATATTTAAATGGACTCTCAGAGTAAAATAAAGAGTAAAGAATATCTTTGCCTATAATCTTTTGATTGGAGGATAAATATATTTTAAGCAACAGTATGACTGAATTACAGATGAAAAATTGTGCTATAGCAAATCATTTGCAATATCAGGCTTGTTATGAGCTATAGTTTATGTTTACATATGTCATGTTTATCAACAATACTTTATATTTCTATTTTATTTATATTTTATATTTGCATAGTATTTTTGGTAAAACAGGATATACTTATATTTCACTTTTGGAATATGTACATGAATATGTATAGCAGAGTACACAAGTGCTTTACTTTAAATCTCATACCATAAAAATCTAAGTTCTAGAGAAAATGAAACACTAAAAGACTGATGCTTTTGAATCCAGGACATTTGGACAGTGAATGTTTTACCATATATTACTATGCAAATATGTTACTATGTCATATTTTAAGTTAATAATTTCCAGTAGTCTTCAAACATTTCTGTAAGCTACAGCTGCATCCCTGATAGTTATATGTTTTGCATTGATTTAACAAAATCTTCTAATCTTTCTTCTTTTTCATTATTAAAAATAGCCCCTTCTAAATTACACATGGAAAGCTTTCATGGTAACTTCCCACTGAATTCAATGCTCTTTATTGTACTGTAGGCATCTTTGCAAGTTAGAAATAAATGTCTCACATAATAGATCATCTTGTGATAACAATCTTTTTTTCCCCATTGGTGTTTAAGTCTATTCATAATGAATCACTGAACTAAATAGATGTTATAGAGACAATGATTCTACAAATAACAAAATATCTCATTTTCGACAATATATTTTGCAACCTATATATTTTTGCTTATCTCACAACATGCACATAAAACAATTCTGGAATAAGAACAAATATTAGTTGAATATATCACATGCCAAAACCTAAGCTTAATATCCTACATATCAAGACAATAAAAATTTAAGTAGGGAGTGAATTATTTCAGATAGACATGATTTATCTGAAAACAACACAGGAAGATTCTAGCCCCACCCCCACCTCCAGCTCAGCCCAGGTATTGTTCTTCTGTCCTTACATGAGCTCGTAGAACCTTCTACCGTGGATCCTTCAAGGGGCCTGGAGTACCTTTGGGAGCCTGTGCTAGGGTCAGAACAGAAACTGGGCCAGCAGCCTGAGCATTAGCTTTGCTTTTAACCTAGGAGTTGTTTTTGGTGAAGTAGAGCCTGAGACTCTTGGCACTGGAGACTTGAGCACATTTCTGGAGCTTGAGATGGGTGAAGGCAAGGTGACCCAACTTGTGGACAGCATTTTTGGAGAACTTGTGTCTTCCCCATGGCCTGGGACAAGGCCTCCACAGCATCATCATGTGCTCAGATGTTCACAGCAATTTTAACCTGAACTGTCTTCAGATCTTTATTGTTGCAGTGCATGTTAAAATGCAAGTTACTGGCCTCCAAGACAATCGTATCTTTTAATTAGGACTTGTAGTACTTCTGTGTCATTTCTGAGAGTTGTTGCAGGTTATTTGATACTTGAACTAGGCCATGGATGCACTGATAACATGTGACTTTCAAATCACTTGAGAATGGACATGATTTCTTGACGTAGTTACAGTTAGATGACTTCTATGGAAATGAAGGAGCGGTTTCTGTATCCTTTTCCAAATTCAGTTCAACATCTGTATTTGGAACAATCATTGTACCTATAAAAATTTTAACTGATGAATGATAAAAATAATTAGAAAGTATACAGAAGCTACAAAGGTTTGCTGTATACTTTCTAACTATTTATATGCATATCATGTATTATTAATATATCTGAAACTTTTTTGTGTATTATCAATGATGGGCATACAGTGGTGAAATACTATCACACTATCACCCAGAATCTCTATTGTTTCAGGTTTATTTCTGATGTATATTTACTGATATATATATATATATATATGTATATATAAGTATCATTTATATATATGAATATATACACATGCATATGTATATACATATATGTTTATAAATGCAATAATATACCTCCACAATAATGAAAAAATTTAAAGTAGTTTTACGGCCTCCACACATTCCCAGTTCTCTGAACATTCATTAGATCCCTTCCTTAAACCTTGTACACTGTATCTTTCTTCAAAGGAAAAGTCCATCCACTATGGAACCTTTTCAATTTGTTTCCTATAACTTGGAAATATGGATTTAATGTTCACTTATGTCTTTTTATACCTTGGTTCTTTCTTTTCAGAAATGACTAATGTTCCATCATCTGGTTATGTCACATTTTATTTAAGTATTTATTTCTTTAAGGATGTTTTGAACTTTTGCAAATTATGAATGAAGCAGCTATAAAGAGTTAGTTACAGAGTTCACATGAAATTTTCATCTCCTTCGAGTAAATGTCAAGAGCTGCATTGATTGGATTATATGGTGAGGAAATGTTTAGTCTTAAAAGAAACCTCCGGTCTTAGTCACTTCCTTGAATTTGAGACACAGTATCTGACACTCAAAACTCTAAAGAGGACAGGTTTATTTTTTGCTTCACAGTTTGCAACACTTGTAGCCCATAATTGACTCACTCCAAGGAAGGGCAGCATGGCAGAGGAGCAACAGATCCCGGAATAACATCCTGAGAAATGAAAAGAGGAGAGGGCGAGATAGCAGCCTTCGGAGACCATCTCCTCTGACCATCGTTTACTTCCCAGTATGACATTTGGCTAGACCTGATCAGTAGACCAACACATCGATGTGTGTGACATCCCAAGATCCAATCAGATCCCCACAGGCTTCCGTGAGGCAACTAGGTATGAGCCACGAAATTGTCTAGCTGTCATCTAAAGTAACTATCGTTTTGCATTCTCATCAACGATAAATGAGAGCTTTGGCTGCTACACCTTCTCCTTATCGTCTAGTGTACTCGGTGCTCTGGCACTGGGCACTCCTGAGCCTTACTGTGGTACCTTATTATTCTCATTCGCATTTCTGTTATCACTCATTGTGGGGCGTTCTTTTCCCATAAGCTTATTCACCATCTTTTCTGAGGTCTGTTTTGGGTGTTTTACACATTTCTTTCATATTGCTGATTTTTGTGAGTTGTTAATATATTTTGGATAACAGTCCCTTTTCAGATATGCCTTTTGGAAAACTGTACTTTTTCCCAGTATCTGGACTGTCTTCTCACTTTTTGGCACACTCATTTACAAAGCAATTTTTAAAATATTTAAAAAAAATACATCTATCGGTGATTTATTTAATGGATTGTGCCAGTCTTATATCTCAAACATCATAATTATAGACAAGGCCATCTATAGCTTTTCCTCTGTTATTTTCTCAGATCTTCATAGTTTTATGTTTTACAGTTACATCAGTGTTCAGTTTGAAGTTAATTTCTGACTCAGGTTTTAAGTCTGTGTCTAAATCGGAGTTCTTCATGTGAATGTTCATACCACTTCCCCAAGTATAAGGAGTTCATTTGTCCTTATAAACACTTGAGTTTGTAAATCCAGCATGATTCATACAAATTATATTTACCTGATGTTTAAAATGAATAAATATTCCAAATCTATCTGAAATATTGCTAATTTTTATAATTATTAATAGGACACTACATGTTTTTCTATTTCCATTAAGAGGATTAAAAGTTATGTTTGTTTTGGGTTTAATGAAGTGGTTAAATGTCTACTTAATTCTTGACATTTCAGTGTTTTATATGTTATTGACCATTATTGTTCATCTTTACATAAGAGAACTGTATAAGGACATAGAAGAAGTTAATCTGATTCTGGGGACATAAAGGGGTAAAGGGAAGTGAAAAGTGAATGAAAATGAGGTGCGTATATTCTATAAAGTGGATATGATTATTATGTACTGGAGACATTTACTGATAAAAGTAAACAATTAAATATTTTCAATTTTAATATTTTGTAATGGAACCCATATATATTAAAATTACTTTATTAGTTATTCATTCAGTGTATTTTAGTAATAAATAATATTTTGGCATTGAAAATACTTTTGGAAGTTGTACTACCTTAAAATTTTAGGTAACTATTTGTTACCATGTGACTATTGTTTGTATCAAAATCATAAACAATACCTCATTAATATGCACCATTTTATGATAAAAATCATGATCCAAACATTATAGTGCAAATATATGAATTCAATGAAGCATAGACTTTTCTGGTATAAGCTTGGAATGTTTTAACAGTTTCATGAAGGTATGTCATCCCGATCATCTACAAGGAAGATGTGTTCTATAGCTTTGAATTCAACTTTCCATCTACATCACTAAATTTTCTCCCATGGCTGAATGAATAGGATCCTGATGAATATACTTCTGGTGAAAAGTTATGATTCTCCAACAATTTGTGATAACATATAGACTTAAAATTAAAAATAACATCTCTTATGAAATTCATATTTTTCTAAGATGAGCTTTCACAGCTTTCTTTCTGAATAGTATGTTTTGTGTCTCAAAAAATCTTTAGCATCTTTTTGACTATTCACTATAGTTGAAATTTCAGTGAGACTATTTTAGTAGAAAATGGGTCTACTTTCAATATGTTCTTGGGTAGTTTCAGGAACAGACTACTTTCAAATATAGTAAATATTAGCAACTTAAACATGGGAAGGAATGTATCACTAATAGTGTGATGGATTCAATATTTCAAAAAGACATCCAGAAGAGGCATAGCTTTGTCAAATATAAATAAAGGAGAACTTTTGTTTGAAAACAGGTTTGTTTAAAAACACAAGTGCCTGGAAAAATTATGTTTTTCTTTTCTCTATTGATTTTATTGGTACATTTTATATACACCTCATGATCACACTTGACATTGAGCATTTGTATCAGTATTTGACACAACTTAACTCTCACTTTTTCCTATTCCTTGCCCACAGTACAACCCCCTACCCTTATATACATAAGCTTTGCTTCCTTTTTTTAACAACATTTTTTTTCTTTTCCTTCTTTACCTGCCTCTGCCTCCTTTATCTCTTTGAATATTTTCAATTTCACACATTCCAAAATTCATTTAAATTTTCAGCTTTTCATAACAGAGTAAAGATACAATACTACACATCTGTGATCTATTTCACTTATGAATATGTCCTCAAGGCATGTAGATTTGAGTTTAAATGATTCAAACTTATGAATCTTTAGGGCAGAGTAATACTCCATTTTATTTCTTTTAAAAATCTACATCTTCTTTACATAGTCTCCAATTGATGAGCATTTTAGTTGTTTCCAAAATTTGGCCATCAAAAATTGAGCTTCTATAAACATGGGTGAACATATATCTTTGTGATACGAATCTTTTCATTCTTTCATGTATGTATCTAGCAGGGGAATAGCAGGGTCAATATGACCAGTAAACCTAATTTTATGAGGAATCTCCAAATTGATTTCCACAGTGAGTGGGTCTCCTCCTGTCTCCATTCTCACCAACAGTGGAGAAGAGTTCCTTCTTCTGTGCAGCCTCAAGAGCATTTGGTGTTGGTTAATTTCATGATAACAAACATTTTTTGTGGAGTAAGATAGAATCTCCATGTTGTTTCTTCTGCATCTCTCAAATGATTAATGATGTGGAACATATCTTCATAAACTTCTGAGATGCTTGTTTTTCTTTGCTAATCCTGCTAACAGGACTCTGATTATCTTTCCCACACAAACATAAATGTGACCTGCTTTCCAAAAGTTATAGAACAAATTAAGCTCATGAATCAAGGCACTACACTATTATTCTTAATTTTCTGATATTTCTCCATATTGATTCCATGTTTATAGCAGCACAACACAGAACAGATACATTATAAAGGTGACCTATATATTAATCACCAGAAGAATGGATAAGGAAGCTGTGGCACATATACTGAGTGGAGTACTACTCAGCCACGAATAATAAGCTTGAATAATGTGCAGAAAAGTATGGATAAAACTAAATAAAATAAATTAGACCCAGAGGGTTAAATATAACAAGATATTTTGTGTTTGTGGTACCAAGAATATAACTCATGACCTTGTGCTTGCCAGGAAGGTGGCAGAGCAGCTAAATCCATAGCCCAAGACTTTTCTAATATGAGAGATCCATGATACAAACAGTATATATGGTTTACAAAGCCAAATATAAAGAAGTAGGAACCAGGAGGTAGACATTGTGGAGTTGAAAAAGGAGCTAGAAAGGGAGAGGGGAGGGATTAGGTTGGTGAGAAGGTAGAGTCAAAGGTTGAGTAAAACTAATCAAGATGTGATATGTGTGTAATTATTATATATCACAAACATCCTAATTAAAAATAAACTACACAAATATTCTATACTCTCTACTTAATTTGTGAAGTTATTGCACCACTTTCAAATGTGTGTACTATTGTTTAAGGTTTTCTAATTTAGTTTCACTTAACTGATTTTTCACAGGTTGCCAAAGCTGGCAATAAATCATGACTGTTTTATTCTTTGTGGTGTCAAGAAAATAACGTAGCTATTTATATCAATATAAAATATGCAGATATGTAATTAGAAAGTGATTCTAATTACTATCTAGCTTCCTAATAACAATAAACTTCATTAGTTGATGACATATTGTATTGCAACACAATTTTTTCAGTAATTGTGGACAATTAATCATCGCAAAGATAACTTTATAGGTAAATCCCACTTGTGATTCACTAAATGTATTTTTTTTTTTTTTTTTTTTAGGTTTTTTGAGACAGGGTCTCGCTTTGTGGTTCAGGCTGGCCCTCAGCTCAGCCTCAAACTCACATCACAGCAATCCTCCTGCCTCTGTCTCCCGAGTGCTGGGATTACAGGCGTGAGCCACCACGCCCGGCACTGTGGTATGTGGTACTGGTTGCTGCTGGGTGTGGGGTCTCCACACCCAGTATTGTTATGTGATTACCAGGGAATCGAACCCGGGTCCTTGTGCTTGCAAGACAGGTGCCGGAACCACTGAGCTAACTCCCCGGCCCTCACTAAATGTATTTTATCAGACTCCCTTTACAAAATTAGACTGTGGAACAAATTCAACATTTGTGATTATAAAGTTAAAGACATCACATTTTTGCTTTTAATTTTAACTAGAAAAATATTATTTTTAGTTATAATATTTACCACCAATGAAAAAAAAAATGAGGGCAGATGCACTTTAGCACACTTACACTTTCTTCCCATCCTAACAGATGTGTACTTCAACTAAAACATCTGTGTGCCCTTTTTTGGGTGTTTATTCATATGTTTGCATATATAATTTATACTAATTCACAAAATTATCTTGAGACAAAGCTAAATATTTTAAATGAATTGAGGCTTGGGACAAATTATGTGTTTTTTGAAGAAATTCTATACAGAACAGGAAAAGCTCTCAGAAAATTAAGGATGTCTATATGCCTTTGACATGTAAAGAGCACACTGAATATAAATACAGTTCACACATGCCTGGAAAGTATTAATGATGTTGCCATGAAGTCATAATTTTATTCTAATAATTAAACACAATGCTTTTTATTAGTTTGTATGATATCTTCATAAAGGAAATAATGCCAACAATGAACCTTTCCTTAATTTGATTCTCAAGTAATATAATTATTTAAATTATTTTTGTAAAATATGACCATAAATGATCATGCTGTTCTCCATTTAAAAATCTTCAAGTTGTTTTCTGGAAATTTAATATTGGTCAATAAGGAAAATATTGCTAATGAGTTTTTAAATGTTTCAGGATGAAATGCCTACAATAACTTTAAATTCATCAAAATGCTATTCAAATTTGAAATTCTTTAAATGTCTTTACTTTTTGTTTGTCATAGTTACATACACATCCTTTATGCCACAATAGATACTGTAGACTCAAAATATGAGTTTTTTGGTGGTTCCATGATACAGGCTATAATGGAACAAAATTTAATTCACCTGGAATTCAGGATAATCTTGCTTTATTAATTATTCCTGAACTTCTAACTTATCCTGGCTTCTTAAGAAACATTGACTTGTACTTTTATTGAGGAATTATTGGAAATCACCCTTATATAGTTCTATACTCTTCTCTAAACATACCGGAAATTTACACTTGCATTTATGTGGGCCAAAGGAGTTGTAATTTTTTCTTTCCGTTTTGAGGTTCAATTAAAGATTCATTTCAACAGTGGCGATTTATCTTACAAAGTTTCGTGTTCCCTGTCTCCTTTTCACTCATCACTATCAGTGATCCCCATCCCATTTACAGGCTCAAGAAGGAAACATTTGGTGCAACAGCATTTAGGGACCAAGGCATTGTCAGCATCCAGCTGGAGAGAAGACTTCAAGTGAGTTCATGGAGTACATTCTCCCTGGCCCTCACGCTCCCTGAGAGGATTTTGCTGTATCTATTTTCTCATTTAACTTCCTTTCTGCTAAATTCCTGTTTACTGAAGGAGATAATTAACTTTGGGTGATTATGATAATTTTGTCTTCACTCTCCAGTTATCCTCCCAGTAGGCGCGCGCGCGCACACCACACACACACACACACACACACACACACACACACACACACACACACACACACACAACGCTTAGTACACTGGTTTTCCTTGACTCTCAAGAGAACTGCAAACTTTATGAGGAGCTTCTGCTATTAGTATGCTTCAGATCTATATATCTATCACAGAATACCTATTAACATAACTATGTGCTTAGTCCTAAACAGGAGTGTAGGAAATTCAGAGTTTCTGTCTGATTATTATTTTTTCATTTTTTCTTGGATGAGATTTCTACAAATATTTTCTGCAGTCTATGAGATGAGATGATGGGGAGGATTAAAAGCTAAAAGATTTAATTTTTGTATTTTTTCCTTAATAAATCCACATAGACATTGATATACAATTTTTTATTTGATAGTTGCATGCATATAGGTGAGAATAAAAGATATACCTATACATGGAAATTTAGAAGTGATACTGGATTCCGATATAAATCAGTTAGATTTTTTTCATTTCTCTTAAGTTGTTAGAAGTAATGAATGTGTTTTATTCTGGACTATGTAATTGCATTTTAATTCTGTCCATCAATGCAGTTCTCACACACACATGAAGACTATCAAAACAACATGTTACTAAAATAAAATTTAGATGGTTTTTACATTTTAAAAGGATATTATTACCTTGAGTTGTACTAAATTAAGGGGGAAAAACAAATATTTTCAGTGTTTAGACTTAATTTATATATACATATATATACATATATTTACATATATATATATATACATATATATACACACATATATATATATATATACATATATATATATGGATATATATATGATTCTGATGGTTATAACAGACTAACTTCAAAAGTAAAGCATTACATTTATCTTCACATTTTAGTATTATCACTATAATATTAACATAGTGTTCTTGTGTTACAGTGTGATTGCTGGGTTCCTTCCTATGTCTCCATGTTGAAATCCTACTCTTTTTTTTTTTTTTTTTTTTTTTTTGGTTTTTTG
>PVIR01024835.1:0-16699 GCA_004026965.1 Petromus typicus | reverse complement strand
TACAAGGACATTTTTGGAAGAGTAGGGTGATCGTATTACTGCATCTTCTTTTTAGAAGGAATAATTTACTGACTTCCTTCTGGAAGGGAGGAGGGTGACACTAGGTTCTACAACTGAGGGGCTTGTTCCAGACCTTCTCAACTGTGGCACACACCAGGACTCGTATTTATTCTTTGTCTTTCCTCCCCACCCGAGGGCTAGGCCCCACCACCAAGGTCTTGCCGGGCTAACCCAGGGCTTTCTGCTGAGCTCTACCTCCGTGCTATGTTTTCACTCAGGAGAAAGTGCAGTGCATCTGCAGTGCTGCTGCCATTTCTGGCACTGCCTGGCTGGTGAGGACGGTTCCTCCTCCTTCAGGACCAGCAGGTTCTGTATAAGGTTGCACATGCCAGTCCCTTCCTGTTTGACTTAGGTTTGTGGTTTCCCTCCAATTTTAGGGTGGGAAAAACATCACTCATGAACCAATATGTGAACAAGAAATTCAGTAACCAGTACAAAGCCACAATAGGAGCAGACTTCCTGACCAAGGAGGTGATGGTGGACGACAGACTAGTCACCATGCAGGTAGGCTCCTCCCGCCATGCTTGCCAGCTCACCTTGCTTGCTACCTGGGTGTTTTCCTTCCCTGCCCCAACCTCACTGTTGTATTTGTGGGTGGGCTTCTACAGGCAGAATAATCAAACACATAGCAGACCCTGGGGTAACTTCATTCCCCCTTCTCTGTGGCACTAAGAATAAACCCATGGTCTGCTGCACACAGAGTTGGAATTGTACCGCCAAGGGCTGTGGATATAGCTTAGTAGTAGCACACGCTTCTGCTGTGCTTGAGGTTCTGGCTCCCCTCTAGCACTATTAAAAACAAGGAATTATACCACTGAGCCACACCTCGGCCCTAAATTGGAACTTCACATGAGACACATTAAAATTTTGTGAAACTCAAATTTAACTGGGCTTCCTGTTTTGTTGTTGTTGTTGTTGTTGTTTGTCCTGGGTTTGAGGTTTTGGTTTTTACTACATCGGGCATCTTACAAGTTTCCTGCCTGTATTCCAATATGTCTTAACTTTTTGTCCCTTTTTTATGGCACTGGGGATTGGAGCTCAGGGTCTGTTATACACTGGTAAATTGCCCACCCACCCAGCCCTCAGGAGACTCAGAAGGCAGGGCTGGAACTCTCAGCTGAGGGCGGCAAGGCTTAGGATGCACAGGTTGCAGCTTTTGCCCTCTCATGGAAGGATTCATGGTCCATACACAGTCCATACTCCGCCAGGAATGGAAATCTTTGTGGAGAGTGGAACAGTAAAGACAACTCCGTAGGGACACTCTGAAGCCGGAGAGGACCTGCATACAGCTGCACGAGGAAATGTGTACCAGGAGAAACATTCACGACGACAGACTTCTGGGGAATAGAAACCACAGCAGGAAGAGACTAAAATGAGGATATGGAAAACAGATATTCAAGAAGTGAAAATGACTACTGAAATGAAGTAAATCAACAGTTAACGTCTGGATTTACACTGCCAAAGAAAGCAGTCAAACTCTCTAGGCCCAGCATGTTTCCTAGGAAAAAACTTAAAATAGCAAAAGATCAAAGGCAAAATCCCTAAGAACAACCAGAGAGGAAAACGACAGGTGATAGATCTAAGGACAGCAGGTAGGCCACAGGGGGGCAGGATGCCTTCTGTCACGAAGCAGAGCTTGGGAGTTTGGTCCTGCGTGCCATGGCCCCCGGAGGTGGGTGCTCTGGGGACCTGCCTGGGCGTACCTGGCCCAACCTGGCCCTGTGCTGCGGCCCACCTAAAGGACCCATGCCTTGGAGAGCCTGAAGCTAGGCTTGGCCTGAGCGTCTGCAGCCAGGCTCAGACCAGAACCTAGAAATATCTCTGGGCAAATCATCATCCTAGGTTTTTTTCTTTTTTTTTTTAGGTTTTTTGAGACAGGGTCTCGCTTTTGTGGTTCAGGCTGGCCCTGAGCTCAGCCTCAAACTCACATCACAATCCTCCTGCCTCTGCCTCCCGAGTGCTGGGATTACAGGCGAGAGCCACCACGCCCGGCACTGTGGTATGTGGTACTGGTTGCTGCTGGGTGTGGGTCTCCACACCCAGTTTTGTTATGTGGTTACCGGGGAATCGAACCCGGGCCCTTGCGCTTGCAAGACAGGCGCTGGAACCACTGAGCTAACTCCCCGGCCCCTTAGGTTTTTTTCTTTTAATCAGGTTCTCACTAAGTAGTTCAGGCTATCCTTAAATTCACTTTTTAGTCTGGGCTGATCTCAAACTCACAACTATCTTTCTGCCTTAGCCTCCTGAGTGCTGCAGTATTATAGGCATGCACTACCATATTCAGCCTCTTTTTATATTTTTTTTTATTTTTTATTTTTAGACAGAGTTTTGCTTTGTAGTTCAGCGTGGCTCTGAGCTCACTCTGTAGCCCAGGCAGGTCTCAAACTCACAGCATTCTTCCTGCTTCTACCTCCTGAAGGCTGAGATTATAGGCTTGAACCACCACGCCCCACATCATTGTGTGTGGTTACTGGGGATTGAACTCCACACCTTGTGCTTGCCAGGCAGATGCCAGAACCACTGAGCTAAATCCCCGGCCCCAATTTTTCCCTTTTTTTTTTTTTGGAGAAAGGGTCTCACTTTGTAGTTCAGGCTGACCCTGAGCTCACTATTTAGCCTAGGTGAGCCTTGAACTCAGCAATCCTCTTGCTTCTGCCTCCCAAATGCTGGGATTACAGGAGTGAGCCACCACCAGCACTGTGGTATGTGGTTCTGATTGCTGGTAAGCATGAATCTCCACTTCCAGCATTGCTGTATGTGGTTACCAGGGATTGAACCCTGGTCCTTGCACTTGCAAGGCAGATGCCGGAAACACTGAGCTAAATCTCCTGCCCAGTTTTTTCCTTTTTTTGAGGGAAGGTCTCACTGGGGTTGCCGCGGCTGTCCTTGAATTCATGATCCTCTTCAGCCCATGCCCAGCTGTCACCCTAGTTCTCAAGGGATCTCCACATGCTTTATAAGGGCTTTAAATACCTCTACGTAAAAGAAAATGAAAGAAAACAGATGTTATAAAGAACGGCAGGTCCTCCCTGGTAATCAGAGTGGTATTGGTTGAAAGAAGTAATCAAGATACAGTTTCTTCTGTCACCCAGGATGAATTAATGCTGGGGCCATGCACAGCATGGTGCCTACTGTTCATTGCTGTGTTCTGTATGTAAGGGTTTACAGCAGGTGCAGGATGCATGTGCAGCTTGTACTGTCTGTGCTTGGGATGCTGAGGCAGGAGGATCCTGGGTTTGAGACCATCCTGGGCTACGTAGTGAGTTCAGGGCCCTATCTCAAGAAACAGACTAAAGTCTGACTTGCTGAGCTGAGGTGTGTCTCACTGGCATAGCACTTGTCTAGCATGTGTGAGGCCCTACGTTTCATACAAAAACACATGTGAGCCCATGTCCCCGGTATAGTGGTGCATAGCTGCAAGACCCTGACTCAATTTGAAATCAAAAGGGCTTGGGATGTAACTCAGCCTGAAGGCCCCAGGTTCAATCCCCACGACTGCAAAAATAAAAATAAAATGAAAAAAAGGAGAACCGAGGATTTAGCTTAGGATCTGCTGTGCCTGCCTTGGAAGCACAAGGGCACGAGTTCGATCCCCATTGTCCTCAGGAGTCTTTCCAGGTGGTCCCCATGCCATATCCTGCAGGTTCACCACATCCTCCTGCCTTGATGACCTGTTTACATTCACCTAGATGTGGCCTCTTTGCGTATATATGTCACCTGTGATAGTGGGCATAGGACATTGTTCATATACTACGGGCAAGTAACAAGGGGAAAATGCTATGTGTTACTGCATCATTATCTGCTGTTTGAATCCTGGACTGTTACTTCTTAGTATTAGGGACTGGGCCCAGGGCTTTTGCCCTGAACTACATCCCTGCCCTTTTTGTGTTCAGAGACAAGAAATTGCTAAATTAACATGGATGGGACTCAAACTTTTGATTCTCCTGCCTCAGCCTCCCAGAACACCGGGATGGCAGCCGTGTGCCTGACCAAAAGTAGACCTTTTTTTGACATTTGACATGGAAGGTGGAGGGAAGCACTGAGGCTTGAACCCAAGACCTTGCCCATGCTAGGCCAGTGGACCTTTAGCATTTAGAATAGAGATAAGACGAATGATAAAAAGCTGAAGAGGGATAGTAACCCACATTAAACAGCTGAAAAATCAGACTTCCAAAGAATGTGGAAAGACCATAGCACAGGAGCAGGCAGGCCCAGGTGACACTTGGCCTTGGGGGTGGTGGGTGAAAATATTGCTCGTGTAGGGAGGAGAGCACGTCCTGGGGCAGAGTGGAGGAGTCGAGTCCCTTGGATAGGAGAGGGGCAGTGGAAGGGCATACTTGGCTCCCAGTGGGGTAAGTATGCACAGTGTGTGGGTGCTGTCCTGCTGTGAATATGAGCAGAGGCAGTCTGAGCCATGTCTGCCATGACTTTTGGGCCACTGACTGCTGGAGAGGAAGCAGAGAGTATCGTGTGGAGAGCGGACCCTGAGCCCTGGATGATGTCAGCAGTTCGTCACCTCAGGGTGGGGAGTGCAGCACAGTGGCAGAGTGTGTGCTTAGGCCGGGCCCACATGGAACTTTTTTGCCCAGTGCCACGAATAGAAATTGTCACACTGAAGTAGTGAGTAGGTAAATGTATGGTATAATTTTGAGTGTAGAAAACAAAATGTTTCATTTAAAATATAGAAGACTAGTGAAGCAAAGGATTGTACTTTGATAAATGTTTTTTTCTAGTACCAGAAATCAAACTCAAGACCTTGTGTTTGCTAGACAGGCATGGTACCACTGAGCTACATCCCTGACCCTTGTTGCTTTGATTAATTTGAAGTTAATTTAACTTGAGAAATTACTGGGAGAGCCCCTCTGTGTTTCATCTTATTTTGTAGCCATTCCTTGGCCTTTCCGTGTGTCTTAATTCCAAACAACCATGGGTTCTTCTGAGAGGACTGAGTTCTCAGTAATGCCAGTCTTGAGGTTCTGTCCAGGGGGAGCCACGTCACACACAGACACTCTCTCTCTCTCTATCTCTCTCTCTGGCCCATTACTTTCTTTCTTTTTTTCTTTGAGACAGGGTCTCACTTTGTAGTTCACGCTGGCCCTGAGCTCACCTAAGTAGTACAGGTGAACCTCAAACTCACAGCAATCCTCCTGCCTCTCTGCCTCCTGCACTTAGTAGGTGCTGCCATTTGACTTTGATTTTTTTTTTTTTTTTTTGAGGCAGGGTCTTCTCACTTTGTGGTTCAGGCTGGCCCTGAGCTCAGCCTCCAACTCACATCACAACAATCCTCCTGCCTCTGCCTCCCAAGTGCTGTGATTACAAGCCTGAGCCACCACGCCCAGCACTGTAATATGTGGTACTGATTGCTGCTGGGTGTGAGTTTCCATGCCCAGTATGGTATGTGGTTAACCGGGGATCGAACCCGGGTCCCTGCGCTTGCAAGACAGGCACTGGAACCACTGAGCTAAATCTCCAGCCCTGACTTTGACATTTGACAAGCAGGGTGGAGGGGAACACTTTGGCTTGAACCCAAGACCTTGCCCATGCTAGGCCAGTGAACCTTCATTTAGAATAGAGATAAGACCAATAATGAAAGATTGAAGATGGATAATAACCAACATTAAACACCTGAAAAACAAGACTTCCAAAGAGTGTGTGATGACCACAGCGCAGGAGCAGGCAGGCCCAGGTGAGCCACCATGCCTGGCATTGTGGTATGTGGTTACTGGGCATCAAACTCTGGACCTTGTACTTGCCAGGCAGACACTGGAACCACTGAGCTGAATCCCTGGCCCCACTGTTACTTTCCTAATGGATTGTGTTTGGGTATATGGTGTATGTGTTTTAAATTTGTTCAAGTCTTTTTTTTTTTTTTTTTTTTGAGACAGAGTCTCACTTTGTAGTTCAGGCAGGTTTTGAGTTCAGCCGCAAACTCACATCACAGCAATCCTCCTACCTCTGCCTCCCGAGTGCTGGGATTACACGCCCAGCACTGTGGTATGTGGTACTGATTGCTGCTGGGTGTGAGTCTCCACGCCCAGTGTTGTATGTGGTTACTGGGGAATCGAACTCTGGTCCTTGCACTTGCAAGACAGGTGCCGGAACCACTGAGCTAAATCCCCGGCCCCAAATTTGTTCAAGTCTTGATCATTTCATTTGACCCATGCCTATAATCCTGGCTTTTGGGGAGACCGAGGCAGGACAATTGCAAGTTCCAGCATAGCCTGGGCAACTGAGAGAATTAGTGAGATCCCATCTCAATATACAAAAATAGACAGGAGCTCATTATTAATATTGCTCATTGGACAGGCCCTGGGTTCAATCCCCAGTACACAGAAATCAGACTTTTTTTCTTTGCCATGATGGTTTTTGAGAATTGAAGCCTGGGGCTTTGTATTGAACCTCATTAAGTTGCCCAGGCGGGGCTTGAACTCAAGCCATCCAACTGCTTCACTGCTCAGGGTGCTGTAGTTACAGCTGTGAGTCTCATTGCTAGCCTTGCTCTTGAAGCTGTTGTGGCCCTGAGGGCGACAGCCTCCAGTGGGTCAGTGGGACTCGGTGTGCACGTGCTGTGTGCACTGCAGTTCTTCTCCTCTGCCTCTCCCTGTCAGGGCGCTTGATCAGTTTACTTCTGCAGTATTAGAGATCAAGCTCAGGGCCCTCCGCATGCTAGTTGAGCACCTTAGGGATGAGCTACAGCCCCATTGCTTTGGACTTTCGGTACTGTGGGAGGGGCCTGCTGTGTTGCCCACGCTGGCCTGGAACCTGCAGTGCTGCTGCCCTGGCCTCATGAGTGGCGGAGGTTGTAGCGTGTGCTCCCACACACACAGGACACCTGTGTGAGTACCTCGTGGATACTTACCGGGCTGGGGAGGAAGCCTGTGAAGTGTCTGTACAGGGCTAGGGACAGAGTTCAGAGGCAGATCACTTGCCCAGTACATGCCTACCATGGTTTTCATTGTCAGGATTGAAAGTACATGAACACGTTTACAGCGGCCCACAAATGGATTCTCTGCCACCCACATAGACACTCAGTCTAGAGTGCGAGGCTGCTCTGGATACTAGATCCTAAGGCTCGTTCTGAGCTCTGGAGTCCCTGTCTCAAGTAGCCTCCATGGCCTGCTCATCCTACTGGCACACCCCTAAAATCCCCAGGACGCCCTGGCGTGTCCCCAGCAACCACTGTTCCTCTTGCAGATCTGGGACACGGCCGGTCAAGAAAGGTTCCAGTCTCTCGGCGTGGCCTTCTACCGCGGCGCAGACTGCTGCGTGCTGGTGTTTGATGTGACAGCCCCCAACACGTTCAAGACCCTAGACAGCTGGAGAGATGAGTTCCTCATCCAGGCCAGCCCCCGAGACCCAGAGAACTTCCCCTTTGTCGTGCTGGGGAATAAGATTGACCTCGAAAACAGACAAGTAAGTGCTGAGGACCAAAGACAGCTCCCGGGGATTCTGGCTCCTGTCTTGCTGTCAGAGCCAGACCCCTTTTCTGCACTTGGCAGGAGGAGATTGGACTTGTCACCTTTAGCTGGGGTCTCTTGTGTGCAGCAGACTCTCAGGTGTGAGCAGTGTCGCTGTGGGGACGGGCTCTTGCATTGATGACAACTCTCTTTCTTTTCAGCCATCCTCCGAAACTTGGTCCTGGGCAGGGAAGTGTGAGGGGCAAAAGCCTCAGAGCACTGGCCCAAGTGTGTGGTACAGGGGTGAACTAGGAGGATGCACGGCCCTTGCCTGCTGCCCACAGCAACCTGGAGACCGTGCTTCCTCCCAGCTCCCCCAGTCCCTTCCAAGTGGCTATCAGGGAGCCAAGGTCAGAGGTCTGAGCTGGCCGGAAGGTGTCAGGTGACCAGGGCGGGACTGGACTCCTAGCGTATTCCTGAGTCGGTGCAGCTGCCTGTGTAACAGTGCATTTGGCCCCACTTCCTCCCCTAGGTGGCCACGAAGAGGGCGCAGGCCTGGTGCTACAGCAAAAACAACATTCCCTACTTTGAGACCAGTGCCAAGGAGGCCATCAACGTGGAGCAGGCGTTCCAGACCATCGCACGCAATGCACTTAAACAGGTAGGTGCTGGTGGCCTCTGTCTCATTCCTGGGGGAGACAGCCATTCTCTGGTGCGGGGTCCTGGGAGCCCACCCACTTCAGGATCATGCAGAAGACTTGTGTTGTGGTGCCCTGGGCTAAAGGTGACCATGGGTCTGCACTGTCGTGGTGTCTTCTTGTGCTATGGGGAGTCCAGGCCTACAGGAGTCCTTGGCAGATGGTGGCTTCCGTGTCTCAGCTCCGCTGTCGTTCACACTATTGGGGCTGTACCTTCCTCTGAGCTGCTGTCATTCCTTCAACCCTCGAAGACAACATCGTTTTTTCCCTCTGGGAATAGTTCTCTGAGCAACGTAAACAAGAAACGAAACGTGGGGAAATGTTAGCAAAGAACCCAAGTCCTGGAGCTCTGGCCAACCTTCCTCCCGACAGAGGCTGTGACCACAGGTGTGACAGAGGTGGTGAAGGCTGGAGCAGCTCTGGAGGGCCCCGTGGAGAGTGAGGTTGTACTCTAGGTACCCTCACACTAGGTGGCAGCTGGTGGCAGGTGAAAGGAGCACAGGAGGAATGTGTGGTGGCTGTGAAGGCCCAGGGAGAGTCTGCCACTGCTAAGAGGCCCACATGGGGCCCAGACTCAGGCACAGTGGGACAGCCCTTTGGTGTAACTTGGGGGACACAGCCCCCCTGCGCACAGCAGCTGTTATTTTGGGTCCTGTGTTACACCCTTCAGTAAGGTTCAGTACCCTTTCAGGTCCTTAGCCTTTTATGTTATACACCTTCCTAGCTACTGGAGGAACGCAGAATGGTATTTGTCATGGCTGGAAAATAGAAACGAATGTCTGCCATCTAAGAAGTACAGAGACAGGGCACACCAGGCATGGTGCTGCACGCCTGTCAGCCCAGCACTCCGGAGGCTCATCACTGAGAGTTGAAGTCCAACACCCTGGGCCACATAGCTCCAGGCCAAACGAGGCTATATTGAAAGACCCTGTCTCAAAAGCCAAAAACAAGAAATAAACATGGGGCTGGGATTTAGCTCAGTGGTGTCGTGCCTGCCTGGAAAGCACAAGACCCTGAATTCAATCCCTGGTACTGCAAAAGGAGAAAAAACAAAAACTAAAGTTTAGTTCAAAACATAGAGAAACAAACAAAAACATTTGATTATTTGTCCACTAGAATATTATTCACCGTAAGAAGGAAAGGGCTGATTAATGGTGTAACAGGATGCTAAACAGAAAGATCAATTCTCAGAGATTGCATACTATACAATTCCAATTAAAAAATGCCTAAGCATGAGGCTTGGCCCAGTGGCCGAGTGCTCACCTAGCAGATGTGAGCCCCTGGTTCCAACCCCAGCACTGCAGGAAAACAGAGCAGGTGGGACGAGGAAAGCTGTGAGACCGGAAGTAGGTGAGTGACTGCCAGAGCCGAATCTGGGCAGGTGAGGCTGCTCTTTGGGATGAGGATTGCTCTGGGCTTATGGTGTTGATGGCAGCCCAGTTTGTAAGAATATGAAACTGCTGCACTGTACACCTTCCAGGACATGGGTAACTTTTTCTGGGCAGGGGATGGGACCCGAGGCCCTGTGCGCACTGGGCATTAGGCATTTGCTCTGCCCTGAGCCCCACAGCCCAGCCCAGCCCTAGAGCCCTCACCTGGAAACAGCCCCTGCTTTCCCTAAAGCCAAGCAGAGTCAGGGAGCAGAGTTGGGAGTCGGGCCGATGGCATGTAGGGTGTCAGGCGTCTGCAGCATTTGAGAAACAGGCCTCTCTTCAGCCCACAGCCTTTGGAGAAAAAGAAAACAGGCCACAGAGTGGTGACCAGAAAGAAAGGGAGGTGAGGGTGAGACGGGCCAGCCGGGGACCGCAGACCACCATGCATTCTGCGGAAGTCCTGGCAGCCACGAGCTGTTCAGGGAGCGCTGCCCACTGGCGCAGCCACATGTCATCTGCCAGGGACGACGTGTCACACAGAGTCTTCTGTTCAGCGGCCACCTCTTCCTGCCCTTTGAGAATGGTGTTCCGTCCTCACCCTGCAGGTCCTAATAACATTCTCCTCCCACTCTCGCACTCCAGGAGACAGAGGTGGAGCTGTACAATGAATTCCCAGAACCCATCAAACTGGACAAGAACGACCGGGCCAAGCCCTCGGCCGAGAGCTGCAGCTGCTGAGGGGCGGCAGGCGCCGAGCACAGAGTCCTTCAGAACCAAGAACACACTTAGGCCTTCAACACAGCCCCCTTCTCGACACAACAGACATCGATCTCTCACAGCCAGCTGCCAAAAAGAACCCGCCCCCCCTACACACACGTACGCACACACACACATACATACACACACACACACACACATGCACACACGGACACACGCACGCGCGCCAGCCCATGCCTCGATGGCCCCTCGGGGCCCGCTGCCCTCCAAGAGCCCCGAGCCTGGCAGCAGGCGGGCCGGCTACTGTAGAAACCGTTCTGTCGTGCAGTCGGCATGGGAAGCATAGGCTTGTCCACTGGAGAGAGAACTGTTTACAGTTGATCTGTGTCTAATTAGTTGCCTGATTTTTTTAACGGTCTTGTGGTCTTTTTACCCGCCCCGTACCCATGCCCCCGAAGGCCCCTTGGGAAGGCTGGTGCCCCTGCTCGTCCCACCCATACCCAGTCGATCAGGCTGAGTTTTGTATGTATCTGTTAATGCTTGTTACTTTTAACTAATCAGATCTTTTTACAGTATCCATTTATTATGTAATGCTTCTTAGAAAAGAATCTTATAGTACATGTTAATATATGCAACCAATTAAAATGTATAAATTAGTGTAAGAAACCCTTGGATGATGTGTTAAAGTCCTGTGATGCAGGCGTGGAAGGTGGAGGGTTGGACTGGTCCACATGGCAGGGTTGGTAACCCAGATGTGACTTCCATCTTATCAGCAGTATTGTGTACAGCAGACTTGAGCGACACGCGCCTCCTCTCAGAGACTGGAGCTGGAAAGCCTGTCCCTCCAGGGGCTGCCTGGCTCCTCTGGGGCTGGATTTCCCCAAGGTTGATTTGCATAGTTCAGCGGTGTGTGCAGTGGATTCCCAGCTGTCATTTCAGAAATTGAAGCTCACTCTTCCTCTTCAGTTTTTTTTTCTTTTCCTGCTTCACACGAGAGCTCCTGATAGATCAGCCTCCCCTCTCCAAGCCAAGGACCAGGCAAGGACTGGCCATCCGTCCTGGCGTCCTCCCTCTGCCCTAGAAGGCGCTCCCTGCAGACCTTGGCCCATCCCCTTCCTGTCCCGCACTGCCCACCACTCCCCACCTCGGGTTCACCCACAGCTGTGCCCCTGTCCCGGGCCCCCTGCCCAGAGCGCCCCTCACCTTTCCAGAGGTCTACGTGCTAGGTGTAGGCTGAGTTCTTCTGTAAAGAGATGAACGCGATGCCAATAAAATGTAACAAGAACAAAGCAAGTCGCCTCTGCCCTCTCCTTCCTGCAGACCCTCGGCTCACTGGCAGGCGGGGGGCCCTGTCCCGAGCTCGCTCATGTGGCCACCTATGCGGCCACCCTTGCTGCCCACGTGCAGGTTGCGGGTGGGTTCCAGTCACGGGGCTGGGCGTGAGGTCCTCCGTGGAGATAGCATCCTCTTTTTTGACAAGCAGCACAAACTGCTGGTGGCAGAAGACCATGCCTAACCTGTGGGTGTTTTCGCCCGACCTGAACAGATGTCACCAACTGATTCCAGGAGAGTGCCAGGGGGTCATGCAGCTGGTCTGTCTAGCTTCTGCAGCAGTGATCCGCGTTGTCTGTACATTCTCACACTGGAAGGTGGTGCGCCAAGGCCAAGCTTCCAGAAAGACCTGCACCCTCGCTGCCATCCCCTGCCTGCATGTCTCTTACTGATGGCTCATAAATGAGTGAACCAGCTTGCAGCTGGCACTCGGGAGGCTGAGGCAAGAGGATTGCTGCAAGCTTGATACCAGCCTGAACTACACAGCCAAAGTAACCCATCGGGTCCTGAGCATAGACGGCCAGGTCTGCTGGCGCAGCTGCTCCCTGCTTCTTCTTGACTCCTGAGCTTCCCACTGGAGGAAGATGCTAAAAGGGGGTGATGAAGGATCAGCCCGTCATATGTCACCTGCCACCTTAGAGGAAGTTCTTCCTAGGCCACAGCAGGCATCTCACCTCTCCATGAAGGGACAGCCTTTGGGGTCTCCATCGCTGTGCCCTGGAGACATGGCCTGGCTGGAGCCCCTGCCTTCAGCATACCCCTCTGGGCCTCTCGGGAAGCAGTGGTAGAGTCTTACAGCACAGCTGAGGGTATTGAAGCCAGGAAACTTCACACAGCAAGGCCAGTGGCTCTAGAGGAAGAGAAACATACTTGTCCTTGATGCAAGAAAACCATTCTAAAAAACCCAACAGCCCTGCACGATTAAAGGAAATGTACTCAGGCCGGGGACTTAGCTCGGTGGTTATGGCACCTACCTTGCAAGCACAAGGTTCCAAGTTCCAATCTCCAGTAACCACGTACAGCGATGTCAGGCTTGGTGACTTCACGCCCACCAGCAGCCAGTACCACATACCACGTTGCGGGCCGTGGAGACTCACACCTGTAATCCCAGCACTTGGGAGGCAGAGGCAAGAGGATTGCTGTGAGTTCAAGGCTACCCTGGGCTACATAGTGAGCTCAGGGCCAGCCTGAACTACCAAGTGAGACCCTGTCTCAATAAACAAAAATAAAGCTATGGTGGTACATCCCAGTAATTCCAGCACTCAAGAGGCTGAAGCAGGGGCATCACTAACTCAAGCCAGCTTGGCCAATTTATTTTTTGTGGTACTAGGGATCAGACTAGGGCAGGCCGCAGTGCCACAGGGCTATGTGCCTAGCCCAAGCTTGGCCAATGTAGCAAGAACCTGTGTCAAGACTTAAAAAGCTGGGCACTGGGTGTGGTGGTACACAGCTGCAATCCCAGCACTCGGGAGGCTGAGGCCGGAGGAAGGACATGAGTTTGAAGTCAGCCTCGACTACACAGTGAGCTCAAGTCCAGTCTGAATTACAGGGTGAGACCATCTCAAAAAGAAAAAGAGATGCAGTTAGCGGTAGAGCACACTGGGGGGATTCTATCCTCAGTCCTAAGAAGCTCACAAGTGACAGGAATCTGAGCGTAGGCCTCACCTCACCAGACACCAGCTGCCTCTTCAGTGCCCAGAGTCCAGCTCTGTTCCCCGCTCGCTGCAGGCAGCCTCTGCCTTCCCATGTGTCCCCTCCCCTTGCAGTGCTGGAGGCCGAGGGTTCAGACCTAGGTCGGGTCTACACCGGCGTCGGGCTGTGCTCTGAGTGCTCTGCCGTCCACCATAGAGCGTGCTGGGAGTGTGGGGGATGAGGGCGCGGACGGGAGGTTCTTTGGTCACAGCACTCAGAACCCTGCCTGCATCTCCTAGCTTCTGCCTCCTGAAGAGGTGACGGGTGCCACCTGGTGTCCCCGGTGGGACACACCCAGGGAGGGAGAGCCAGCCCCCGTCACCAGTCAGAGCTGGTGTCGGGACTGGCCGTGAGGTGGGGACATCAGGATAGGGAACTGTGCTCACCCTATCAGGCTGGACGGAGCCAGGGGCTGGGGCCAGAGGTGGCCCCCAGGGCCATGGGCATGCAGTCATGGATGAGCCATGTGTCTGTCACCGCATCGCCACTGCATTTGGCATCGCACCCTGGGCACATAGGGTTTCACACCACAGCACTCAAGCACCGAGCTGAGGAGACTCCCCACCCGGGCGCCTCTTTCAGGGTCCGTAAAGAGACCCTGGCTTGATGTGTGCGGTGTTTCAAATCCAGCCCAGGGCCTCCCACGTGAGGCGTACCTCCCATGTGAGCTAAGTCCCTAGACCTTTCTCAATTTTATTATTATTTTTTTTAGTTTTACAAATAAGGTTTTTTCCTGGTGTGTTGACTCGTGCCTGTAATGCCAGCACTTGGAAGGCACAGACAGGAGGATTGCTGTGAATTCGAGGCTGGCCTGGGCTACATAGTGAGTACAGGGCCAGCCTGAACTACAAAGTGAGACCCTGCCTCAAAAAATAAGCAAAATAAATAAAAATAATAGCTAAGTCTTTTGATTTGAAACAGTCACGCTGTGTAGCATAAGCTAGCCTTGAATTTGAGATCCCTGCCTCAGCCTCCCAAGTGCTGGAATTACAGGTTGGCACCACCATGCCTGGCATTCTTCTGAGGCCTGCAACCCAAGAAGGATTCTTCCCACTTAGCTCCTCCCTGCGTTTCTATGAATATAGTCACTGGGGGAAATTACGACTCTTGTCCTTTTCAGAAGCCGGTCCTGTGCCTGCAGGAGGCAAAGGCTTGTGGAACAATGGGGATCGTGAGCTGAGCACCAGTTAGGGGGAAAAATGGCCAAGGAGGGCCCCGCGACGTCGCTGCAGCTGTCCAGGCCACGTGGGGATCTGGACCCCCTCCAGGCCTGTGGCGGTGGCCAGGCCTGTCCACCGCCTTGCTGTTCTCCTCAGTGGCGCTAGGGGGAGGGCCAGGCCAGGAGCGAGTGAGTTATGGGGGCCAGAGCGCACCCTGCTGGCCATCTCCGATAAAGACCGCACGGTCTGGGGAGGGGACGGGAGAAGGACCTAGAGGCAGCCTGGTGTCAGGGATCGCGAGGCTGCCTTGGCTCCTTGGTAAGCAGCGGGTTCTCCAGAGGTCGTGAACAGAGGAGGAAGAGAGAGCCTGTCTGCCAGGAATACACAGGGGTGTGGCGCACATCCCTGGGAGCAGCCACATATGGAGGAGGGGTGTCCAGGGAGCTGGCCAAAAGGGCATTTATTTTTTTATATGTGGCACTGGGGATGGGCCCCAGGGCCCTTGCACTAAGCCACACCCTTCGTATTTTTTTAATTTTCTAAATCTCTAGCCTGAATTTGAACTTGCCATCCTCCTGCCTCAATCTCCCAAAATTCTGGGATCACAGACATGTGCCTCCATATTCATTCCTCGTCATTTTATTTTTTGAATGTTAGTTTTGTTGTTGTTGTTGTTTTGTTAAGACTGGCCCTGAGCTCACTATGTAGCCCAGGCTAGCCTCAAACTCTTGGCCATCCTCCTGCCTCTGCCTCCTGAGTACTGGGATTACAGGTGTGAGCTGCCATGCCTGGTATTGTGATATGTGGTCCTGGGGATCGACCTTAGGACCTTGCACTTGCCAGGCAGACCCTGGAACCACTGAGCTAAACACACTTAGTTATTTTTGATACTGGGGATCAAACTTAAGACCTTGGCTTAAGGTGAGGCAGGTGCGGTGCCACTGAGCTAAATCCCCAGCCTTATTTTGTCCTTTTGACATAGTCTTGCTATGTCACCCAGGCTAGCCTTGACCTTGCAGTGATCCTCCTGCCTCAGCTTCCCAAGTAGCTGGTGATACAGCCACGGGTCCTTACCTTGCCTCCATATTTTTTTTTTCCTTACAGAATGTTTTATTCCAGGAGTGTGACGGTTTGTGCTGTGGGGCAGAGATCTTGCCCAGTGTATCAAAATGTTTTGTGCTGGAGATATAGCTCAAGTGGTACTGCAGCTAACTTGCAAGCATAAGGGCCTGAGTTAGTTCGATCCCCCTCCCCCCTAAAAAAGAAAGAAAAAGAATAATAATTTGTAAGCCTTTGTACTTCCTGTCATCTCAAGAAATCTGTTAGCCCCACCTCTCTCAAGAATATGTTAGCTCCGCCCCTATGCTTCAGTGAGCATGGTCGCCTACCCTAATAGATTCCTAGCCTCCTGCTTAAGAAGGCTGTCATTTCTGGTAGAGTACACTTTGGAGTACTAGCTCCACAGAGCCTACTGGGTAATAAAAGGTTTTTTGGGCTGAGGATTTAGTTCAGCGGTTCCAGGGTCTGCCGGGCAAATGCAAGGTCCCAAGTTCGATCCCCCGCAACCACATACCACAATACTGGGCATGGTGGCTCATGCCTACAATCCCAGTACTCAGGAGGCAGAGGCAGGAGGATGGCCAAGAGTTCGAGGCTAGCCTGGGCGACACAGTGAGTTCAAGGCCAGCCTGTACTACAAACTGAGACCCTGTCTCAAAAAAAAAAAGGTTTTTCCCAATATCCTTGACCCAAAGCTCTAACACTGAGCGGTGACTCAGAGCTGAGCTGTGGCACGTGACTGTGACCCTGAGCTGTCACACCTCCCCACAGCACTGTAATTACAAGTGTTTACACAATGCCAGCCCACGCTTTTGTAAAAATGGGGGTTTTTTGTGCCAGGAAACGAACTCATGAGCTTACCCATGCCAGACAGACCTGCTGGATGGCAAAAGCCTGTAATCCCACCTGCTCAGGAGACTGGGCTTGAGCTTATCCTGGGACATGCAGTGAGTTCAGGTCACTCCGAACTACAGAGACCCTATCTCAAAAAAACAAAAATTAAAAATGAAGAAAATATATCCCAGAAAAGTGAATGCACAGACATAAAGGGTCCTGGGCTTGCACCATGGTTACAATCCAGCCCGTTTTTCTTAGATCTTCCTCATTAGGCAAGGCTGGGTTCAAATTTGCAATCCTGCCTCAGCCTCCCTAGTCACTGGAATTACAGCCTGTGCCACCAATGAAGTGCTTTTAAAATTCAGTTTTAAAAA
>PVIR01024834.1:0-25498 GCA_004026965.1 Petromus typicus | reverse complement strand
AAAAAAAAAAAAAGTTTAATAGAAGTATGTTGGTGTTTTTATTAAGACCATATTAAATTCGTTGAGATCACAGTTTAAAGGGAATGGAGAGTAAAGGTGTCTTTATGCTGTTCCTCCTATTCAATAATACCATGTGAGGACTGGGGGTTTATCTCAGTGGTTCCGACATCTGCCTGGCAAGTGCAAGGTCCTGAGTTTGATCCCTGGTAACTACATACCACAATGCCAAGTGTGGTAACTCGCTCACACCCACCAGCAATCAATACCACAAACCACAGTGCCTGGCATGGTAACTCACACCTGTAATCCCAGCACTCAGGGAGGCAGAGACAGGAGAATTGCTGAGTTCGAGGCTTGCCTGGACTACATAGTGAGCTCAGGGCCAGCTTGAACTACAAGGTGAAACCCTGTCTAAAAAAAAAAAAAAACAGTATGAATTTTATTAATTCAAAATTTTCATGTTCCTCAGAATTCTGAATATTGAGGAACTGATCTTGAGGGCTGGACATAGTATATGGATAATTGTTCATTACAGTCAGCAAAATCAATTTCTACAGAACTTTCTTTGCTGCTTACCTGTGAGAGGTAACTGGGGAAAAGAGGGCTGCTAAGTCTTTTCATAAGGACTTAAAAAGAATATCAGGAACAGAGGTGGGAACAGGGGTATGTTGAAGTCCCAGAGTCCTTAGTAGTAAGACAGTAAAACCAGAAAGCTCAGTGCCATCAACACAAACACAGCTGCTTCTGGGCCTTCCCGTGACTGTGGGCCGGGGGATCTCTTAGCAGGAGCAACCTAAATGGAGAAACTCCTTCTGTGGCAGTGCTGAAAGGGAACCTGAATGCACCTAATTACACTTCCGGATTCAAAGTGCATTGTGGTCTCCACGCTGAGACTGAAACATAGAACGTGCTTCAAGTGAGTTAGGAAAATATCTTACCTGATGCTTAATTGATGGCAAAGAATCTGCCAGTTCTTCTAGCTCTTTGTTTCTATAGCTAAAGCACGAGTGAGAAACTATTAAAAACAACTGACATCTCCCTGTAGAACTGGAATGGAATGTGAATTAAAATCAACCACCTGGGGGTTATCTTAAAACCACAACGTGAATGTGCACATAGAACTGCAATTTAAAACGCAATAAACATCACTGAATTCAATTAAGACACAGAACGGATGAGCAGGCTGTTTGTGTTCAAGTCTGTAGTCTACAAGGACAAATGCTCCCGCTGCTTCTCCCCCAGCCTCACCAGACTTTGGCCTCCAGCAACCTCAGTAAGATTCTTCCCAGATTTTGGGTCTGAAGTTTGGACCTCTGAGGACTCGCTGACCGGGACGGAGGGCACTGTCCCCACCGAGGCGGGCTAATGCCTAGAGAAAACAAACAACTGGGAATGTGTCTTTCACATGCAAACAAGTTCCAGAGGCCAAATCCCCAGGGGCTTTCCGGGCTCTAACACCGAGGCAAGGCCGCTATTCTGCCGGCCCTAATCGCCCAGGGCCCCGGCTGAAGTGGAGAAGGGCCCCATGCCCCAGGGCTGAATTTATTCAAACTGGCCTAATACCAAAGCTGTTTACCAGGCCTTTTCTGTTCTTCCCCTGGAGACTGAAACAAAGCCTTTTGCTCACATTTTCCTCTGCTCTTGAGCTTCCAGACCAAGCCGGTGCTCCTCCATGTGGCCCTGCTTCCTCCTGGATGGTCATTCCTCCGCCTGCGTGTTTTCTAAAGTGGTCTAAAGCGCGAAGACTGTGGGAGGCCCGCAGCCCACCCCCACCCCTCCGAGATGAGCATCGCGGGGCCCTGGGACCTGGCGGGAAAGCACTTAATCTCCTGGAGCTTCACTTTCTACATGAGAAAAATTGAGACAGTAAAACGGCGTGGGAGAGCGCTTGGGAAGATCAACCAAGCACATCGCTAAGACTCACATGGCACATTACTACTGTTACTTGCCTTTATCTTTTTATTGTTTAAAGTATACTCTAACAAATGGCACATTTTAAACATCATTTACTTATTTGCCTTTATCCTTTTACGTCACTGCCAAAAAACAGAAATAGGACATAAGCCATAGAAATAATTTAAAATTTTCTAGTAGTCACAATCAAAAAGTTAAAAAAAGAAGGTGAAATTTATTTTAATAATATACTTTATTTCCCAACTTCTGTACACTCAAAACATTATCACATCATACGGTCAATATACAAAATTGTGACAGCTAACTTTTTTGGTACGGTCTTGAAAATCCATTGTGTATTTCACACTATATATAGTACATCTCGATTTGACTGCTAAATTTTCATCAGAAATACTCAATCTGTATTTAATTTCAAAAAATTTAATTAAAAACACGTACACATACTGAAAAAGTTTCACTGTTGCTTAAAAGCTTTCCAATAGCTGTAATGAATCTTCATTGATTGAAATTTAGATGAATAAAAATTAAAACTTGCTTTCCTCAATAACACTTGCATTTCAAGTGTTTAGTAGTCATAGCACAGTTGTAGACCATTTAAAATATATTCCTAAAAATCCTGCTTATCTGACCAGTGTATTAGTTGACATTTCTTAAATAACAATATTATAAGGTTCTAACTTTTCATTCTAAAGTACAACACATCATTTAAAGTTGGTGAAGTTGCCAGGCTTGCTGGCACACATCTATGATCCTAGCACTTGGGAAGCTGAAGCAGGAGTATCTTCTCAAGGCATGTCTGGGCTACACAGTGAGTTCAAGACTGGCCTGAACTACACAGTGAGACCCTGTCTCAAAAACCTAAGTAAATAAATAATAAAGTTGGTGAGAAAATATTATCATGACCAAACCATTTTTTCTAGGGTTGCATTCTCAAAGGTTTTAAATGTGTCTGTATTACAAGTGGGTCTAATATGTGACCATATAGGATTGCTGCAAAATAGGCTGACAGCCAAATTCAACATAGGATGCTTAATGCTTTCTCATCCAAAAGTAAAGCCACTGAGAAATGCATATGAAAATCTGGTGTCCAGTGAGGTAGAAATTGAACACACACACACACACACACACACACACACACACACACACACACGCACACAGATATTTAGGCAAGAACATTTCATTTTACTTTAAAACAAAGGCATTTATAGAGAAAAAAATTCATATGAGAAAGTGAGTTAACATTTCAGTGTGGGATCAACACATCTGTTTATTTCTGCCCCCTGATTTGCATAAATTGTCTACATTTGAAGCAGAGAAGTCACTTAAGAGAAACAGATTTTTCCCTTTAAGAATTAGATGGGAGTTGAAGACACGTACAGTCTTCGAGGGATGAACATTTTAAATATGGTTTTTTGATACATTTAAAATTAAATTGCAGAAAGAATTCTAAGAAGAAAATTCTATTTCATCCCGCTGTTCCTGCAGCTCCCCGCTGATTAACTTTGTCCATCACTCATGATTTAACCCTCTGGCATCACCATCATCCTGAGCTTCCCAAGTGAGAAACCACAAGGTCACGACTAACTTCACCTTCTGTTCTCCCCAAGGGGATCCCACCTCTAGGCCCTGCTGCTTTTATTTCAGAAATGCTTTCTAAAACTTGCTCTTTGTCTATTTGTAGCACCGCAGACTTCCTTTAGCCTCCTATCATCTCTCACTTGGCTTAATTTGCCCTTGTGGCTCTACACTATTGTTTGGGTTAATCAAAAAATAAATTAACTAATAAAAATGAAATCATGCTATGCCACTCTCTTGTTTAAAAATAACCACTCTCTGATGAGCTTGCCTTCTATCTACCCTTGTAAGCTTTGATGATTACCATTCTCCCTGGCTCTTTCTAAAACAAATATTCAACATTCTGGCTGTGGTTTTGGGCCATTTCCTAAATATGTTATCCTATCTGCCTTTGCACTTAATGTTACCTCTGTCTAGAATGCCCTACAAGTCCTGTTTGGAAAACTTACATTCATCCTTCAGTATTCAGTATAAGCGTCAGCTCCTTAGTGACAGCATCAAGACTCCAATGAGTAGTCTAACCACATGCCTCCTACTGAGCTCCCACAGCACTTTTGGGAACCTTTTCCCTTTTTTTTTTTGGTTTGAGACAGGGTCTCACTTTGTAGTTCAGGCTGGCCCTGAGCTCAGCCTCCAACTCACATCACAGCAATCCTCCTGCCTCTGCCTCCCGAGGGCTGGGATGACAGGCGTGAGCCACCACGCCCGGCACTGTGGTATGCGGTACTGGTTGCTGCTGGGCGTGAGTCTCCACACCCAGTATTGTATGTGGTTACGGGGGATCGATCCCTGGTCCTTGCGCTTACAAGACAGGCGCTGGAACCACTGAGCTAAATCCCGGCCCCCACCTGCAGGTTTTTAAGGTAGACAGAAAACAAAAGGGAGGTTGCCAGGGGCTAAGAAGAGGGAGAATAGGTATTTGTTTAATAGAGAATTTCCGTTCTACAATACGAAAAATTCCAGCTATAGATGACAGTGATGGATACAGAATAATGTGAATGAATTTAAGAATTAACTACCTTCTTAGAAGTAGTTAAGATGGCAAATGTCGGGGCTAGGGATTTAGCTCAGTGGTTCTGGCGCCTGTCTTGCAAGCGCAAGGACCCGGGTTCGATCGCCGGTAACCACATACAATACCGGATGTGGAGACTCATGCCCAGCAGCAATCAGTACCACATATACCCCAGTGCTGGGCGTGGTGGCTCACGCCTGTAATCTCAGGAGGCAGAGGCAGGAGGATTGCTGTGAGTTTGGGGCCAGCCTGGGTTACATAGTGAGTTCAGGCCAGCCTGAACTGCAAAAGTGAGACCCTGTGTTTAAAAAACAAACAACAAACAAACCTAATGAATTTCATGCTATTGCTAACAAAGAGGTTAATGTGACCATGGAGGTACTTTGATGTGTTCTATGATGATCTCACACTGCTCTTTAAGTACAGATGTACTGGATCACCAGATCTTGCATTCATCTATAGAATCTTCAAATTCCATGAGTGAAGAGTATCTGCTATTGCAGAGGTGCAGGTACTTGCCTGTGGCAGGGACACAATACTTGACAGTCACATCTCAAAGCAGGAGAGGTTTAATTTAGCTCACAGTTCTGGAAATTCATTCAGTCTCCACTTGGCTAGCTTCAAGGCAAATATATTATGGTGGAAGGGGGCTATGGAGGAAAGCTGCTCATCTCATGGTAGTCAGGAAGCAGAGAGATAAAGCAGGAGATGGGATGAGAAACACCATCTAGATCATGCCCTCAGTGATGGGCCTCCAACCAGGACCCGCCTCCTAACAGCACATTCCTCATAATCTCATTATTGATCAATCCTCCCATGAGTACAGTGCCCTCATGATCCAATCACCATCTGAAGCTCCACCTTTGAACACAAAACTTTTGGGGGTATATTTAGATCTGAACTGTAATAGGCAACAAAGGAGTCAGTGTGGCCGTGAAGACAGTTTGATAGCCCTTGTATTGATGTCAGTTTCTTCAAATACAGATGCATTAGACCACCACCTGCTCTTTAAGAAGTGGAGGATTGGGCCAGGGAGTTAGCTCAGTGGTTCGGGCACCTGTCTTGCAAGCGCAAGAGCCCAGGTTCAATTCCCCAGTAACCACATAACAATACTGGGCGTGGAGACTCACCCCAGCAGCAACCAGTACCACATACCACAGTGCCGGGCGTGGTGGCTCACGCCTGTCATCCCAGCCCTCGGGAGGCAGAGGCAAGAGGATTGCTGTGATGTGAGTTGGAGGCTGAGCTCAGGGCCAGCCTGAACTACAAAGCCAGACCCTGTCTCAAAAACCTAAAAAAAAAAAAAAGAAGTGGAGTATTGTAAGCATTGCCAAGGTCTCTCAGGCTCACAGTGTGTCACATGAATGTGACTGTGATCTATTATGGTGCACACAGTTTATCTCCTCTCACATTTTGCATAGGCACTGATGATATGTATGGCTGATAATGATTTTCCCATCTTCCCTCTCTGGTACTGGGTACTGAATTTAGCTGTGCACATTTTAGGTAAGTGTTCTACTACTAAGCTGTATCTCCAGCCCTGTGATACAGATTTTCTTCTACGTCAAACCCCAGGTCTTTGCAGCAATAATACCAGAGACTTCCTGATAACAGAGAGGCCTACTGGGCAACCATGCAGGATGAACAGAACCTGGGTCTATCAACTTGGCATGATCCAGTTCTTTGCCTTTTAGAATCAAGGCATTTGAATCTGGATTAGAATTAGGACCAACATGAAAATTAGGAGTATAAATCAACAATAGTCATTACCAATGACAGTGTCTTGCTTCTCTGAGGATGAGTCCAAGGATTTAAGAAAGTGACAAGGCAGCTGCTACTCACTGAAATCTCAGCAATAGAGCAGTTTCATCTTACTTCTGTACTTCTATAAGCAACAGAAACCTACCTCTAGTTTGCCCTAACAGAAGAAATATTTCTCTTTGTTGCTAACAGTCCCAAAAGGAAATTTAAATTCTTGGCCTTTTTTGCAGGATGGGGCAGGGGGTAAAAGTTCCTCAGCAGTACGACCTCTGGGCCAAGATTTCCTGGAAGAATCTACAGTGTTCTCAACAAAGCCAAAGACACTGCCCCCAGAGGGCATTTGTTAGTGTCAGGGAAACTTTTGGTTGTCAGAACTGGAAGAGAGCACTAGTGCTATCTAGTGGTTAGAGACCAGGGTTGCTTCCTAGCAGGACAACTCCACAATTATCCTGTTCTACTTGAGAAATCCTCCTCTATGGAAACTCAGAGTACTGTATTTTTTTTTTTTTAATTTCCACCTATAGTACACTATTGTTTTATCTCTGAGAAGATATGAATCTAGTCGTTTTTTTTTTCTTGGTGTAAAAAGGGCTTGTTCCTTAGAGAAGATGAATAACTTTCTATTCCAGAATCCAGAAAATGCATTTGAACTAACAGACTATTTCATTAAAATCAGACCAGGACACAGATTCCTTCTAGAATGTGCTTAAGTGGTCCTGGCACAAAGAAATTACCTCACTGTACCCCACAGACACTGTGGCTGATAATTAGAACTCATATTCTTCAAAGGCAATTAATGAGGGTCACGGGTAAAGACTATGGAAGAACAATAGGCATTATTTGCCACTTCATTCAGGTAGCAACTCTCATCCCAATGAACACCAGCCCAAGCAGCCTGGGTCGGTTCCTTCCGCTGCACTTTTATGATTCTAATGTTGCTCTCTTTACAAATTCAGCTTCCAGCGGGGGTCCCCCACCTCGCTAATCTAGACCAGCCTTCTCTCAGACAGAGTTGGTCACTGTCCCCTTTTGGGAACCAACTTTCTGCTAAGGGCTAGTTTTTCCCAAGATAAACTCACATTTTTGTCTACTCCCCCATTTAAGCAAGGAGCAGAGTGAAATAATTTACTTGCTCCTATTTCCCTCAGAACAGGAAGGTGATTCTGAATGCTAATAGGGTCCTTCACTTTTTCCTATGTAGAGAAAATGGAGTAAAACAAGATAGCAATTGTATTCACCACGGTTTGTGAGCCAAAGACACACTGTCATTAAAAAGGTGTCAACAATCTGTCACTGAGGAGCAGCAAATCCCTTCGGAGTCCACGATAGGACGGATGAAGTTTTAGCTCTTACTAGATGACAAGTTCTGTGTCGGATTTATGCCTGTGCCACATATTTCACCAGCTATTCAAATGGGGAAAGCTGCTTGCGGCTGTGAGTCCTTGGTTTCTGATCCCCCCTTTGTTCTCAATCAACTTCCCCCATTCCACTTGCTGTTTGCAACTCTTCTGGCCTAGCACCCTTCACTTCTCTGCCTACCTCCTGAAAACTCTGCTATGAAGAGCTCTTAAATAACAGCAGTGGAGTGTTTTCACTGCAACCTTTATTACAGAGGTTTGGTTATACGTATATGCACATATGCTTAAATATCTGTGTTTGGTGACTCTGTAAACCAGCAGGCATTCAATCAATACTTGTGGATCAAATGAATGAGATTAAGTGCATTGCTGGGAAGGTTTGATTTCGCTTTATTTCCAATTATACCACTGATTACCACATAGTTTTTAAATTTACTTTTTGAAAAAATAAGACAAGATTTCATAATCAAATCATATGAAAATAACAAGTTATTGACAACAGTTAATAACAATAGTTATTATAATACTGTTTTCAAAGTAGTTAGAGTATAAGACAAAAACAAAAAAGATTCTTACAAAACAAAATAAACAGGTAACAACACAAATCTTTCAATGAGCTAAAATGGTATACATGAAAGCAATATTTTGCAAAAAATGGAATTTGTATTTTGGGGAAGTGTTTGAACTTCTCCCTATTTCCTTTTTATCTCTTTCAGGATCAGCTGTTCCTCGTGTTGCCTATGACCACCAGCCTAGCTGAGACCCCTGCACTCGGCTCCATACTCACTCACGTGCCGGCTTTCTGTGCTCTCTCACGTCCCGGACCCCTGTGCCCCCCCGGCAGTCTCCCTGAACGACCGCCTTCATCTTGTGTCCGTGCTAACAACTGTACATCAACCAGTGACTCCTGCGTCCAAGGCCCCGGTGGCCCTTTTTAACCCGCCTCACGGTCTCATCCCGTTTCCCCTCTTCCTTCCCAACTTGGACAGTCCGCAGAAACTCTGGAAATGGGAAACGCCACCAGCCCAGGAGGCCAAGGCACAAAGAACGCAGACCCGCGTGCAAATAATTCCTACACTGAAGGAAAGCGAAAACGGTAGCACCCTGTACGTGCTGTGGAAAGTAAAATCACCACCAAAACCATTTGGACTTCCCTCCTCCCTTTCCAACCTGTCAGAGAAATCAGAACTACCTTCGTGGCTCCTATCACACACCTCTTAGGCAGGGCTGCTGTATGCCCTGCTTTGCTTATCATCTGACGCCTTGTTTTCCCTTGGCCTCAAGGATGTGGGATTTCTCTAACAGAAGACCGTCTTTGGAGGGCTCGGCCTAGTGCGGTGACACTTGGGGGTGCACAAGGATCACGAGCAGCCTGTGGGAGACCAGGACCGTAGGAGGTGCCCTGACGCCGGGTTCGTGAGCCCCGGGCAGCCCGTCAGTGCGGGAGCCCAAGCACACACTTCCTCTGGGCCGTCCGGGGCGACCAGCTGGTCTCGGGCAGCTGAAGACAGTCTGCGCCCACCACACGGCCCGAGGGGCTCCTGAGCGCCCACTGTCTCTCAAGGTTAGTGCACAGCTATGAGAGACAGCAGAGGCGGAGGCATCCAGGTCTGTCAGAGTTCCGTGTGCAGACATTGTAAAGCGAGCCCAGAACCATCTCATCTGGAAAATATTCAGACTGAAATGTCCCTAGGAGGCACTGAGCTGACGATGACAGTAAAGATGACGGCGATGATTCCGTCTCACGAGAAGCAGCAACCAACAGTCATCAGTCGAGGCAGCACTGGCACAGGAATCTGCCCGTCACCTTTTCTAACCTTCAATAGGCTGGTCATTCTCGGTCACCGGGTGCCCTGGGCCTCCCGTGGGCTGGTGGGCTGCGAGGAACACCGCCTGCCGTCTTCACCAGCTACCAAGTGAGGACAGCAGAACCGGAAGTGCTCGGCGGCGCGGCAAAGACCATGATATCCCCCCACGGGTGCAGACAGCCGGGGACAGGGTGAGATGCCAAAAGCCAAATTCGTGGTCACCGTGCCCTGTTCTTTGACCAGCTCGGAGTCAACAGCATGTTACATGAAGTGGGATTAGTCAAAGGAAGCTGCCACCTCCCCAGCCACTACTGTTTACTTTTTGTTAGTATGGGAAAACAGTGAATTGTCCTAAGGACATAAGGGACCTAATAACACCTAATTCTCAACTCCTACAACTAAAAACAACCAATATAAAAATCAAGGGATTAAAAACCCACACTTACACAAAACATCAATGACTAGATTAGTATGACTAATTTTTTTCCACTTTAAGCCTTACACCATGAAGTACCAATGTTCAGAGTAAGCCAGCCTAAGTAGGATGCGGGTCTCTCAGCTACCAGAATTTATGATCACAGCATGTTCATGTCATCGAGAACACAGTCAATATTCTACTGAGGAAAATATACTACGAATAAAAACAAAAGAAGAAGCAGTTTTGAGGCAAAAGATTTAGCTAGTTAGTAATGAGCTCCTTTTGTTTTCTGAGATAGCGCCTCACTACTTGTTCAGGCTGGACTTCTAGGTATCCTAGGCTGGAGTCCTGCCTCAGCACCCTGAGCTGGAATTACAGGCTTGCACTACCAGACGCAGAGAGCAAACGCAGAGAGGAAAAGCAGGGAAACCTGGAGTTCTGTAGCAAAGCAGTATTTCAAAGCTGCGCCAATTCATTACGAAGAGTAGAAAATATAAAATAACTCATTCTTATACCATCATGCGTAGTATATTCTCTATCATCCCAATAATTCTTCATTGGGAAAATGGGGTATTTGGAAATGTCTTAAGAGATTTTTTGAATGTGGTTATTTGGGTGACAGTGCCACCCACTGACACAAGTCAAGCGTGTCATTCAATCCATACAGGGCTCAGGACCGCTCCTAGAGCCAAGCATGCCAGGTGGAGAATCCCTGCAACTCACATGGACAGCGGCTGACGTCTGCAGGGGAGAAATAAGCCTGACCTCCTGCTGCCTCATCTGCTCTCCCATTTTCCAGCACAGCCGCTCAGATAGTACTGAGTACAGGATCTGTACCTCACAGCACAATATTGTGCAACACAAAGTCACTGCAATGCATGCAAACATTACTGTGCTAACTTCCGGAAAGCTAAGATCCACAGAAATAATGTGGAGTCTGTATATCAACCTAGTAAAAAAAATAACTGCTAACAAGAAGTTTTAAAGATCCCACCTTGGAAGATATCTGAAAGTGGACATCCGTCTTGTCCAGTTTCTGCATGCCATTATTTCAGCATGCTACACCCAGTTGAGAAAGGACTTTCCACATTTTTAAACTTTTATTTTTTCCACATTAAAAAAATAAATCTATAGCAAACGATTATACTGATAGCTCTTGGGGCATCTAATGTCAGAAGAATGCTAATGACAAAGTATCTATAAATGCTTGACTCATGACTTCTGAGGTTCAACAAGCCTCTCTGCTGTCCTTAAGGAAGTGCCACACTCACAGGCTTGGTTCTGGTCTTCAGTGCAGGTGTAGCGACTGCAGGGACCTGGTTCAAGTAGCTGGGGATCAGGAACCTTGTACACAGACGCGCAGGGAACTGCTTGACAAGTAATCCTCAGGCTCTGTACCACCATCATCTTTCGGTTGAAATTTTCTTCAGTTTCAAGGTAACTTGCAGGAATCTAAACATGTAGACAGGGCAGAGGAGGAAGAGCTTTCAGCAAGAGACTGAAAATCACCCAGAAACCTCAGAGGGACAACATTTAATTAGGACCTTCATACCTTGGGGCCTAGGAGCAGGGTCTTATATCCATCCTTATGAGATGGAGGAGGACCCACAAAGTCCTGGCTGATTTCCAAGAGGAATTGACCCAATTAGGAACTGAAGCCAGGCCCAGAGGTGGGAGGCTGTCGGGACCCATTTTCATTTCAGTGATTATTGTCTTTTCCTTTGCTCCAGCATCTGTGTTGACTGCTTGATGCCAAGACAAGCTAGGTTTGAAGTCCACCTTGCAGTGTGTATGTAATCCCTCCTAGAGAGCCTCCTGTAATGCACACAGCACAGGAGGGGAAACAAAGCACACCAGTCCACAGTGCAGTGCTCATGCCTCCTCAGATTCTGCCACGGGCTGCCAAAGGGAGTGTGGCCATGCCGGAGGAGGCAAGTGGCAAAGGACACAAGAGAGAAGCACTGAGGTACTACACATTTCACTTACACATGAGGACTTTCTCTCTTCATGCCATCTGGAAGAGGGTAAGCTATAAAAAAAACCACTGTGAGCCCCAGTGATGTGCAGCAATCAAGTGATCATGGTAATTTCATCCCTCCTTCTTTTAGACCCCTGCCATGCACTGGCTCTTCTCTATAGAGCTGCCTTGATCCTGTTCCTTCTGAGCTAGAGGAGAGAGAAGGCAACACTTAAGTCCAAGGAGAGGAAATCAATCACCCCTGTATAATGTAAAACGGAGCACTGTATATATGCATCACTTTGCTAACTTATACTCTAAAGGGACAAAGATGTGCTGCCACTACACTGAAGGGGACTAGTAGAAGTCACTGAACCCCGTCAGGAGCAATTCTATGTAATTTGGGGAAAAGCTAAGACCTCAACAATCCCGTGATGCTGTGATGCTCCAGGGCAGGATGGCACCAGCTGAAGATATGCTCAGGAGGGACAAACTGTTAATCAACAGAAGTTCCTTGCTGTTCTAGGATGTACTAAACCCACCGACTTCTGAGTGACTTGCTGCATTCGTTAGCCCTGAGGCACCAAAGTTATTGCCCTGAGTAACTTGTTGCATTTGTTACTCTGGATGTACTGAATAAAAGTGTGGCAAGCTCAGTCTTTCCTCTCTGTTGCCAAGAGCAGCACTGATCAGGGCCAAAACTCATCTTCTTCTCTAGTCTCATTATTCTACTTTTTCTGCCTAATTAATTAATTTGCCTTGTGCTACTGGGCCCCAGGAGACTAGAAGTTAACTGCAGAGGTTCTAGTAATATCCCCTTTCCCTGCTCCCTACAGGTCCCCATGGAAGCTGACTCCCTGCTTGGGGTCTTTAGTCTAGTGTATTTGTTTGTAATAAAGTACCACAGACTGATGGGCTTAAACAACAGAAATTTAATGTCTCATCATTATGGAAGCTTGAAGCTGGGAGCTTCAAGTCATTAGCAGGATTGATTCCTTGTGAGGGCTATGAAGGATCTGCTCCACGTACTTTTCTGCTTGGACAGTTAATTCTATGTGGCAACTTACTCAGCACATGGTCCCTAAATATTTGAGCAAGTACCAGTCTAAAAAGCACTGTCAAGATATATCTTAGATACAATTAACATTTAAATCAGTGGAGTCTGAGTAAAGCAGATTACTCTGCATGTGGCTGGGCCTCATCAAATCAGGTGAAAGGTTGAATGAAAGAAGACTGAGGTCCCCCAAAGAAGAGCAAGTTCTACCTTTAGCTGCCTTTGGACTTGCACTGCAACACTGACTCTTTCCTGGTTTCTAGTATGCAGGCCTGCATCGGAACTTTCACATTCGCCAGCTTTCTCACTCTTAAGAGTTAATTTCTTAAAATAAATCTCTCCATACTCCTCCACCCCTTTAGTTTTGTTTTCTGGAGAACCTCGCATCTTGCTTTTGGTAGTTACTTGGCCGTGGCAGTGTTATCTCCAACCTTCACCAGGCACTGTCATGGTGTCCCCTTTAATTAAGGACACTAATCACACTGGACTATCCTAATGATCTCACGTTAACTTAATTACATGTGTAAAGATCTGATCTTATTTGGACCCCCTTTCTCTGCAGTATCAAACTTGGGCCTTCGTTCTTCCAAGGCAGGCGCAGTACCACTTAAGCTAAATCCCCAGTTGCTGTAAGGATCTAATCTTAAAAAGTCACATTCTAAGATACTACGATTTAAGATTTAAATATATGAGATGGGGAAGGGGGCACAATTGGTCTCATAACCAGCACTGATACTTTAAAAGCATGAGAAATTCTCAAACGAAAGTTAAAATCACTTTTCACTTTTATATGTATATGTATTTTTAGAGTTGTATGTCAAAATGTCTGAAATGAGAAATTTCTCTTACAGAGCCATGTAAAAGGGGGCCGGGGATTTAGCTCAGTGGTTCCGGCGCCTGTCTTGCAAGCACAAGGGCCCCGGCACGCCCAGCAGCAATCAGTACCACATACCACAGTGCCAGGCGTGGTGGCTCGTGCCTGTCATCCCAGCACTTGGGAGGCAGAGGCAGGAGGATTGCTGTGATGTGAGCTGGAGGCTGAGCTCAGGGCCAGCCTGAACTACAAAGAGAGACCCTGTCTCAAAAACAAAACAAAACAAAACAAACAAACAACCAACCTGTGGCTCATAATTTAACATGCTCTTGCTATTTTGAACCACCAGTGGTACAAGCATGACTATCTCATCTGGTGGCTTCTACCACAGTTACCCATGTATTACTAGTGCTTTACAGTTGCCTGGCAGCAAGACACACAAATTACAGCCCATTGTGAATGTGTTAAAAGACAGACCGATAATTAACTTTCTATACATTATCTTGATTGTACCTGGAATCAAATTAATAGTACCTAATTTTTAAATATGTTTACTACCTGAATTCCCTGAGCAAGTTTCAAAAGCAATAGGTAACTCTAATCCCAGTACTCCAGAGGCTGAGGCAGGAGGATCTCTGAGAATTCAAGGACAGCCTGGGCTACATACGAGTTCAAGGCTGGCCAGAATTACAAAGCAAGATCCTGTTTCAGAGAACCAAAGGGAAAAAAAAGCAACAGTATGAGTTATCTGAACATAGGAACTGATTCCTTTTTTTCTCCCTTATTTTGAAATCTTTAAGTACAGTAAAAATAATACAACAAACCACCCATATTTTTAATGCTCCATTTTAACAATGATCAATCTGTGTCTAGATGGTTCCTATGAACTAAGCTTTTGGTGCTACTCACTCTTTGTTATCACTGATGGTTTATGTATGGCTTGCACTTTACTGACATGCTCCTTATTTGCTGATTTGCAGACTTAGATATGTATGGAAAAAAAAGATCTTAGAAGTTTTTGTGTTTTTTTTTTGTAATACTTGGGACTGAACCAGTGTCTCCACAGACTAGGCTACACCCTTAGCCCTTTTTATATTTACGCAAAAAGTTGTAATTATATTGAAAAATTCCTTGAGCACTGACCATTTATTTTCTCACTTGACTTAAAAAGGAAGCCAGCCTTTTGGAAGTCTCTGAAAACTAAATTAGAGATTATGCTATCACTTGAGAAAGTTGAGCTTCCACACTGTACCCACTTGTTTTTGAAGACATGATCCCACTTTGGGGTTGCCAAAGGTTTCCAAATACACTTTTTGTACCTCAACTGTGTTGTAGTTACCTGTTCTAGGTGGCTGTGAAATGCAACGCTCATCCTTCCATCATTTCTCTAATATTCATTTCATTCACAAGTAACTCAATCCTTAATGGATTCCAACACTATTCAATGGCAGGCTTTTGCCTGGCTCTAGCAGAACAAGATGGTGTGTATAGGCACAGAAAACTTGTTGCTTTTGGCCTTTTGGTGAATTCTAGCTCAGGAGGTGATTTAAAAATATCTGTGAAAGACAAATCTGTGAAAAAAATAGGAAATCCTTCAAAACACTGAAAAACATTGCAGCTTCTTACCAGATCCCAGAAGAGAAGGTGAAAAGGGCGAATATTGGTTCACTGTGGATTCCCACACAGGTTTTGAGATACACAGGGCTTCTTTTCTCACCAGAGATTTCTGGCTGTTCGGCATTATCCAGCAAGACTTTTAAATAGCAGAGTGGAGAAAGGCAGATTATCAGGAAAGACGCCAGAAGCGGTACCCAGGAATGTGGTATTCAGTGGCTGAAACTGAACACATTTTAACCAAATTAAGGCATGTGCATCTTTGCTAACTTCCTTACGCTTTTCGAGCAAAAATATGCATTACACTGATACTGGTAATAATTAATGTCCAGCAGCCTCAGAGCAGGAGCATTAGTACCTGTATTCTGGAGGTTATTCTGCTCCAGCTCTGAAGTAGAGCACAAATTTAAAAGGACAGAAGGAGTACTTGCCCACAGAGAACATGTACGCTGGTGATTCCCTACCCTGCTGGTGGCTGAGAATCTGTCCACTGTCCCTGGCAGTGTTGGGGGAGGATAAGTAATGTACACTGGGGACACGGGTCAGTTTGCAGCATCTTGGTTTCTAGAACTGCAATCGCCTTACCCCCTAAGTCTCCAGGACAACTGCTCTCTACCTTTAAATGGTAAGAGTTCTAAAACGGTGTCTGGAGACCTTTCTAGTGGAGAAAGAAGGCTAGGTGAAGAAGAGGCTACTCTCTGGCCCCCTCATACTCTCCTTCCTCAGAGAAACCCGACCGGGATCCCGGCCGTAAGCAGGACCGATGGCTTGCTCAAAACCGGGGCCCATCGTGGCGCTCGGTTGTGTGTGTGGGCACGGAGTAGACCCTGTCATCTCAGGCAGACTACACTCTCCTGTTGCTCAAACTCCACATCAAAATCTGCTCTTACCAGAGCTGGAACTCTTAGAACTCACCCACAGGAACCAAGTTTCTAGCGCGCAGCCATCTTGAACACGCCCCCTCACGCTTCACCACGCCCCTCACGTCAAAAAACCATTTCGCTATTCAGGCCGTGTCTCTGTCCGGCCACCGTTCCCCAGAAAATCGGAAGTCCCGCCCCGACCAGGGCTCCGGCGCCGGAGCCCGTACTTGCCCTTTACTTTGACTGCGCGAGGATCTGCACCTGTTTTCTACTCTGGTACATGTCCATAACAACCACGAGCCACCCGCCACGGCCACGCACCTGCTCGTAACTTGCCATAGCCCTTCCTTTTCCCCTCTGTATTACACATGAGCGCGGCGAGACCACGCCCACATGCATGGGCCGCGCCCCCTAGTTCAGGTGGCACGTCTCTGCGTTCCGTTTACGCCTGCCCCTCCTTCAATGCGTCACCGGTCAATCTCCATCTATGGCCACGCCTCCACGGCCCGCCTAGCCATGTCCTTGAATATAGCTCATTTCACGTACCTGTGGTCACTCGTTCGTCCATGCTGTTCACCAGAAGTTCCTCGCCGGCGCCTCTGTTCCTGTTCTCCAGTCTGGAATCTTGCCCTCCACCTGGGACCGCGCCTCCCACGAACTTGTGCATTTGCCACGCCTCTCACTCTTGGCCAAGTCAAGTCTACCCCAGTTCTCCTAAGCCACGCCCCCTGGTTGAGGGCCGAACGGCCTGCCCGCTTCACAGGCGGGGCCGTTCCCATGGTGGACAAGTCCCACCGGCTTACCTCATCTTCTTTTCCTTCTGTATGCCCCACCCCTCCGCCCTGGGCCCCACCCCTCCGCCCGGGTCTATCACCGCGGGCCTCCCAGCCTACGCACCTCTCTGGTGAGGTTTGTATTGGGCGTTCTCATCCCGCGCATGCGTATTTACCTGTACTATGTGCCGTCGTTCCCCAAAGTTCCCAGGCCACACACTTTCGGTTTTGCTGTCGGTGTGCTTCAAGCGCTAGGAACAGTTTCCTAGGGAATGAGCGTGTCTTTTAAGAATACCGCCCAACTTTGAAGGGAAAGAAAAAATGTGAAGATAAAAAGGATAAAACGGAAACAAAACTAATGTAAATAGGGGTTGAGGCTTGTAAGGAGGGCAGGAGAATGGGAAAAAATGAGAATCAAGATACTTAAGTTCTCACTAAGAATGTAATCATAATGTTCACCTCAAATGTACCAATAAACTCAATAAAGGAATAAAAAAAGAATACCGCTCAAGTCCCAGAGCCAGGCTTCAGCAGCATTTATAGTAAAACGAGCCTGCGGTTTGTTGATCCTCTAAAAAATAACTTTCTTCACGTTTCTCTCATGTTTCACATCATCACTCGGATGAGCAGTACCCGGTAGGCAACAACTGGAAAAAAGTGGTAGAACTTCCCATTCTTTCAGCTAATTCATGTCCTCTGATCCGACCTAGAGGCCCAACAGGATCCACGATCCTTCCCGCCGCTCAGCACGTTTTAAATGCTAGCACGTCTGGGAAGTGGGCGCACTCTCTTCCTGCAGTGCACTCCTGGTGATTTTCTCTAGGCACCTCTGCTTGCAGCTCTCTGCTCAGATATTCCTTTTTAATTTTTTTTCTTTCTTCACCATTTACAGTTCTGGATCCACAAGAAGAAAAAATGAGGAAATTATTACCAGCTTTCCCCCCTTCTTCTATCCGGAAACCCTCGAATGGGCACTCCTGGACGGAGGACGCTTTTTATTCACCATTCAGTCTTTCATTCGTTCAAAAAAAGATTAATAGAGTATAGTACTGGGTTCCAATGACAACACAAATCTCAAGAAGCTTACAGCCTCAGATTCCCCGACTTGAATCTGGATAGGGACGCGAAAGGAGGACAAAGTTAGACATGTACGGGAGTTGACAGGTGGAAAAGGACTTGCTAAGTGGTGGTTTCTTGATCTATTAGTGTTGGAGGCAGCAAACAAAGGGGGCCACTCTCATAGTACTTAACTACAGTCCCTTACACAAGTCCTTCCCAGTAAATCATTGAAATCTCTCCTTTTTCACCCATACAGGGCGAGTTTTTCCACTGGTTTAAGTAGGATTTGCTATATATAATTCCACATATGCCAGAAGTTAAGATTTTATGATCATATAAGAAACAGGAATTCCCTTCTTGCTCACCTTCCCTGTGTTTTTGCCTCGACGATGGGATGTATGTGTGGAGTTCATAATGCTGAACTAAAAGCAAAGAGTAAAGAACAATTTCATCAACACATTTTTATTAAATTCACCTGGGTTCTTCGTAGTATCTCACTTATATAGAATGTTTCAAATGCTATTTTTTTGCCTGAAAAAATAAACTCACAGGAAGTAGATCCAAGCATACCTTGTGTAAGTCACTTCTTCCATTACTATAGTATTAATTAAGTTTCATCTTGTACAAAGGGCATTAAGCAATTTAGCAAAATATATACAGCATTGTATAAAAACAAATTGTTGAAAGAACCAAAGGAGAAAATTCATTGAGGGAGAATAAGTAAGATAGCCAATTGCGCACCATCAGATCCAGAACAATAGTTAAAAGTTGAGCAAAAATTTGACCCTGAGCTTCCAAATGGCCAGAGAAAAGAAGAAGTGACAATTGTTTAAGGCTTTATAGTGTTTATAAAAAGCATTTAGGATTTGTTTTTGAGAAGCACGAGGTTTCTTAATTTTTTTTTTTTTGAGATAGGGTCTTGCTTTTGTAGGTCAGGCTGGCCCTGAGCTCACTGTGTAGCCCAGGCCAGCCTCGAACTCACAGCACAACTCCTGCCTCTGCCTTCTGAGTGCTAGGATTACAGGCATGAGCCACCATGCCAGGCATTGTGGTATGTGCTTGTTGGGAATTGAACTCCAAACCTTGCATTTGCAAGGCAGACTCGGAACCTCTGAGCTAAATCCTCAGCCCCTTCTTAATTTTTTTTTTGTCCTGAGAGAAGTTCTACTTCCTCATTATAATGATGCTGACTGAAGGGGGAAATGAGTGTTTAGTGAATCCCCTTAATGTAAACTGTTGCCACAGTCAAAAAGCTGACTTTTGTTTTTAACCATACAAACTTTTCAGAGGAGCTGAGTACCCAGACTCCCAAAGATCTGGCTTAATTCCAGGTAATGTTTACATGCTGGCAAGTAAGTTTCGACTCACCATGTTAACTTGCCACCATTTCTATAAGCCAGCTGGATAACTGAGATGGAAAATTTTGTGTTTGAGTTCATGTTCAGAAAGAAAAGTTCTGTAATAGATTAATAATGTCTATTGTGGGCACAGGGTGGGTAAAGGCAAAGAATAACACACCTGGCATCTCTGATTTGTAGCATTTGGGGTGTTGTGTGTAGATCTTTTGTGGAGCCCACAAAAACATTCTTCATTATAACACTTTTGATGAAATTCATATAGTACAGTAGATGACTAAAGATCATTATTGCTGGCCCAAAACCGTAGAGTAGAAACTCGAGATATTTATTAATTTGTGTCTTATATTAATCAGAATGAAGGTAGTTTAAGATTCAGTCATGGGGCCGGGGAGTTAGCTCAGTGGTTTCGGTGCCTGTCTTGCAAGTGCAAGGGCCCAGGTTCGATTCCCCAGTAACCACATAACATACTGGGCGTGGAGACTCACCCCAGCAGCAACCAGTACCACATACCACAGTGCCAGGCGTGGTGGCTCACGCCTGTAATCCCAGCACTCGGGAGGCAGAGGCAGGAGGATTGCTGTGATGTGAGTTGGAGGCTGAGCTTAGGGCCAGCCCGAACCACAAAGCGGACCCTGTCTCAAAAAACCTAAAAAACCTAAAACAAAACAACAACAACAACAAAAATTCAGTCATGAAAATCACATATAGCCTAAAAGTTATATGGCCACATGCCCCCATTGCCACTCCTTGGCAGAGGCTGACAGAGGACATGGCCTCCATTCAACAAAACAGCACAAAAGATCCCACTGGGCTACAGCAGTATAGTGGGTTTTGTAAGGTGGAAACAGAAAAATAGAAAAAGTACTGATTGGTCAATATCAAGTTCCTCTACGTTACTTTTTTGTAAAGATTAAAGCAGAAGGGACTTTTCTTATGTGTGCTAACCCAAGTAAATAAATAGCCTGTTTTCAGGAAAAACTGGTTTATTGTAGGATTCATCTGCTCTCTTTAAACTTCAGTTTTTATCATATGGCATTTAGCATGACTGACTCCATTTTGGTTTGGTGTGGGTTGGAACTGTTGTAGGAGTTGAGTCCAAAACAAAGGCCTATAGGCCGGGGAGTTAGCTCAGTGGTTCCGGCGCCTGTCTTGCAAGCGCAAGGACCCGGGTTCGATTCCCCGGTAACCACATAATAATACTGGGCACACCCAGCAGCAACCAGTACCACATACCACAGTGCCGGGCGTGGTGGCTCATGCCTGTAATCCCAGCACTCGGGAGGCAGAGGCAGGAGGATTGCTGTGATGTGAGTTTGAGGCTGAGCTCAGGGCCAGCCTGAACCACAAAGCGAGACCCTGTCTCCAAAAACCTAAAAAAAAACAAAGGCCTATAATTTTTTGTTTTAATATACCTAAGTAGTGGTGGAAACAGATAAGTACAGAATGCAGGAAGAAAAGTCAACGAAGCTTTTTATTCATGGGATTTATTATAAAATATCAGTCTAATGCCCAAGACACATAGACATTCATATGTCCTGTTTAAGAAACTGTCGTTTAAATTTCTATCTTAGGTGTAGAAAATTGGCAGAATTGCATTTACCTTGTTTATCTGAATTAATTTTTATTTGTAAGCAGTAGTGATTAACTTTCTCCGAAGAACAAAAATGTTACCCTGTGAATAATAAGACAAAGTTCGTAATGGTTATGGCTATTGATTAACCTACAAAATTCGTTGAGCTTTGTGAATATCCCAGCTTCATCAGATTTTCTCATCTTAAAAGGGCTGGAGATAGGGGGTGGAAACAAAAACATTCCAGAGCCCAGGCGCCCTTGTTTACCCACGATGCTGGGAGCTGTTTTTCTCTGGCTAGGAATGTCAGAAACAAAACTGCAGTGTCCTGCAGAGTAGTGCGCCTCATTTCCATAGTCTTAAACTTACTAGATTCCAGTTTATGGTTTAAATCAGTCAGTTTCATTTTCTTAAACTGTATAAGAATAAATATCCATGGTCCATGAGAAATGCAAAAGTGAATCGAACATAGTGTCTGCTATCTAGAAAATTACAGTTTCCCAGGGCACAAAATAAATCATGTCAACAATATGTGGATGTACAAATGTGAATACAGTGCTATAGGAACACAAGAGGAGAGAATAATGAGTTAGCAGATTAGACAAGTCAACAATAAAAGTGTACAACAAAAGTAAAAAATTGTTTCTCAAAGGGATAATAATAAAATAGACTTGGCATAATGGCCAGCACGTTTGAAAGTAAGTGATAGCTCACTGGATTTCAGTTGAGAGGGTAAAAACACACAAAGGACAGAGGTGAAACAGGGTCCGCTTGCCCTGCCTGGCAGGGCCTACCCGGGAGAAGAGTGCAAAGAGCAGGGCAGGAGCGCAGATGGAGCAGGGGGTGTAGTTGCATGGAAAGGCCAAGATGTCTACGAATCTTCCAGGACAAAGAATTTCAATTTTCTTATACCAACATGGACGTTCTAATGATTTTAATATGAAAATTGCTCTGTGTACACGACAAGGAGAAGGACAGTAGAAGACAAGGAGGGCACTCTTATAGTAGGGTATTTCCAGTGTGCTGATATCTCCTTAACCATGGGTTAGTAAACTGGCAGCCCACGTGTACCCAGAGCTCCAATAACTAGGAAATTACTTTCTCAGCCACCTTAATAAAAAGAGAAATCAACTTATTTTAATGGTAATTACAGAATACAGAAAAAATGATGTTACAGTCAAATAGTATGCTAAATACACATGCCCATAACATATATATTTGATTTGCTTTTGTCTCTTGTTCTCTGTATGGGTTGTTTTTATCAGTCCAGTTACAAAGAGAAAAGTGTTAGGAAGTGAGGGCCTGAATGATGTTTGGAACGTAGATGAGACAGTTCGCAGCATCCCTGGTCTTCGCCCCGTACCTGTAAGACCTCCCTGCGCAGTGAGGGTGATCAGCACTGTTTCCTGATATCGCCAGTGCAGTCTATGGAGGCCCACACGCTTTTACACTTTGCTAAACTTTAGAAAGCGTCTTGTATGAGTCAAAAGAACAACACATGTTTTTACTTCATGGGATCTCATATTTTATTTGCCCCAGAGCAGAGGATCAATAGTTATATGGCCAGAAACTGCTTTTCAGTTATTGTAGAGTATGAAAAACATGGAAAAATCAATGTCTTTTTCCTGTTTCAAGAGACAGAATGCACATTTTTTAGTTGCCCGTGGCAACACTAATCCAAACTTTTAATTTCTGCTCTTTAAACTTGAACGTGTGGAAGTCCATGGTAACGTATTCAGAATGATTGAAACTGCTTTATTTGCTGTCATTACCCAGTTACTAATAAGTTAGTTATTAAGCCCCTGTGTGTGAAATTGCTGAAATGAGCAGTTTATGAAGCAAGTCACACAGATATGAATTCCATGGAAATTTACTACTTAAAATCTGTACATCAAAGCACTAAATTTCTGCAAGGTTTTGAAAATGAAGACAAGTTAGCTTTGTTTCCCACCTATTTTCTTGAGATCTCCATTAAACTACTAAATTTGTGAATTTGTTTTTAGTACTTTCCATGTGACAAGTAACTTGTGACACCTTACATTTGAAGTCAGGTTGTTGGCAGTGTCTCATATATATCATTTGAGCTTTTATCTTTCTATTCATATAGCGAAACCTATAAAGGCCCATCTTATGGATAGTCTTGTTCCCGTCTGCTGTTTTGTTTGCTGCAGGACATACTATTCTTCGTGATTACTGAGACAGGAAAAATTAAAACTGCAATTGTAAACTATTCAGAAGAATGAGATCACTTTACATATGTATGTTCCGTGCCGTATAACTAGATGATACTTTAAGGAAAATTCACCTTAGATATTGTAATTATTAACTGAGAAAGAGATAAAAAATAAATGAGCCTACCAGCACACTTGAGAGATACACAAATAAGAAATCAGATATAGTAAGTACAAAAGTAAGGACTTAACAAGTATATTTAAGAGTGATGAATGGGAAAACAGGAAGAATAGAATTTAAACTAGATCCACGACCTTGTTTTTTGAATAAACTTCAATATAAATAAATAAACTTCTGGAAAGTTCAATGGAAAATAACAAAGCTAAGATACACACTGTGAAACATAAAGAGAACGTAGCAACAAATGTCGAAACTTTGTGGGATATATTTCAGAAATTCTATGAGGATACAGGAATATTCACAAAGTAAATAACTTCTTGGAAATTATAAACAGTTAAAATGGACTCAGAAAAAATGTAAAGCCTGAAATAATAATGTAAGAAATGAAATTTTCTTTTTTTGAGACAAGGTCTCGCTTTGTAGTTCAGGCTGGCCCTGAATTCACCATGTAGCCCAGCTGAGCCTCCAAGTCACAGCAATCCTCCTACCGCTGCCTCCCCAGTGCTAGGATTTAAAGCATGCGCTCTGTGAACGTGGTACTGGGGATCAAACTGCGGACCTCGTGCTTGCCAGGGAAATGCCTGAACCACTGAGCTAAATCCCCAGCTCAGATACGAAATTTTCAAAGAATGCCTTTGCAACCTGCATTTGTTTAAATTCTTCATTCTTATGCATTTTAAGTATTTCTAAACGTAGTCAGTGTTAAAAATCTTTCTATATCATTTTGAAAATGCTAATATAAAGGTTAGGGGAAAAAGCTCCGTCTAGAATTAGTACTTCAACAGGAACCTGCGTGATATTTTTCTAAGAAAATAAGTTCAAAAACTCCTAGAGAGAAAAATTAGTAGTTATTTTCAGAAGCATGCTAAAAATAAATTTTAAAAGGCAGTTTAAGAGTGAATCAATGTACAGAAAATTACTAATGTAATGCACCAAATAGAAACCCTATGATCATAATTATAGATAATGAAAAGACAATTCATAAATTACAATATCAGTTACTGATGAAAATAATTTTTGGTAGTTAGAAATAAGAGTCTAGTGTTACACGTGACGTCATTTGAAAGCAGCTCTCCAGACTGCATGATGTAGCAGCATTCCCACTGGAAAAAGGGAGACAATAGTCGAAGTCATCTTTCCACCATGACATATTCCGACAACATCAGTATGAAGCAGAACAGCGTGCTACAAAGACATCCAAGAAGACCCAAAGCCAAGAAAGTCCCATTCGGCCCATTAAAATACGTGTTTTCTACATTTCTCTTTTTGTTTCTCTGCATTTTCTATGCAGAACTTTTATCACTCTTTTAAAAAATGAGAACAAAACATTGAAAAATCATAATTGAGTATGAAAAACATGGAAAGGTTTTGTTGAAAACAAATTGAAAGGTTTTGTTCTCCTTTACTGGCTGACACTGACTAAAAGTCAGTGTTTTACTGTCTTCAATTCCAGACATGTAAATGATAAAGAGCATAAATTTGTCACATATGAAATGCAAGACTAAAGAAAAGTTTAATCAGATTTCTGTGGCACTAACATGGCTTTGGTCTTTGGTGTAAATAAAATGTTTTGTTGCCATCCCTAGCTCTGGGTGTACTGACTTTTCCTTGCGATGATAACTTCATTAGTCTGGCATTTCTTTAGGGGTAGCCCAGTGAGCTCTTCCCCTAGGAAATTTCCATGGCAACGGAGAGGGAGTGAAGTGGCCAGATGGCCAGGCCGGCTTGGCCCTCTCCCCCTGGGGTCCGGCTTTTCCTGACTCAGACAAGGAGCTGGGAGAAGGTCCTCACGTGGAGTTAGCCAGCACAAAGGGGCCACCTCCGGGGAGATTCCACCCTCCCTAGGAACTCACAGTAGGGACCAGAGTGTGTCAGGTGCCCCAGAGCTTGTGGCTGCTGCTTTCAAGATCCCCATTTCCCGTGTGACCTGAGGGTCGATCTAAACCTCCCACTGTGACTCTCCAGGAATTTGAGGACCTCGTGGAGGGGCAGCATGAGGGGAGGAAAGTCCGCGGGGGGGGGGGGTTCCCCTGGGACAGCAGGGGCGCCCACCAGGGGAGTGAGTCTTTTAACACTCAGTGCCTTGCTCCTCAGGGCGCCTCCGCGGTTTTCTTGCGAGTTGAGTTTGGACCTAGGAGGACCAGAGAGGCGCAGTGCAACTCAGTGTGGTGGAGATCGGGTCCCAGTGCGCACAAGGACACCCAGGCCACGCCTGCCACTGCTGCCCATGTCTTCAAG
>PVIR01024833.1:0-25503 GCA_004026965.1 Petromus typicus | reverse complement strand
ACTGGGTGTGGAGACCCACACCCAGCAGCAACCAGTACCACATACCACAGTGCCGGGCGTGGTGGCTCACGCCTGTCATCCCAGCACTCGGGAGGCAGAGGCAGGAGGATTGTGATGTGAGTTTGAGGCTGAGCTCAGGGCCAGCCTGAACCACAAAAGCGAGACCCTGTCTCAAAAAACCTAAAAAAAAAAAAAAATCAACAAATCAGGCTGTGTATTTAGCTCCGTGGTTCTGGCGTCTGCCTGGCAAGCACAAGGCCCTGAGTTTTATCCTCGGTACCACATACCACAGTGCGAGGCGTGGTGGTTCATGCCTGTAATCCCACCACTTGGGAGGCAGAGGCAGGAATATTGCCAAGAGTTCAAGGCTAGCCTGGGCTACATAGTGAGTTCAGGGCCAGCCTGAACTGTAAAGCAAGACCCTGTCTCATAAAACAAAAAATAAACAAATCATATTTCTGTAAATTGTGTGACATATCCACACCACAGAGACCCTTCCAGACTAAGGATTAGGTCTTGAGGGGTAGCTGGGGTGAGCTCTGACCTTGTGGAAGTAGCCTCTGCAGGAAAAATGACCATGTCCCTCCACTGCTGCCTTCATGGATACACAAAACTCTGCATCCAGCACCCCCACTAAAGCATGGCTTTGTGTTGTATGAATAAATAACCACTAATTCAGATGGGCAGTCAGTGAAGTCAGCAAAAAACAGATTACAAGAGTTTCTTTTCTTCCTTGAAGTATAATGTATCTGCCATCTGACTGTGCCCTAAAGAAACTAATACTAGTTTTGTGACAGAGGCTCTATCAAGCCAAGCAACAATGAAGACAGCTGAGCTGTAACTTTATAAATGTTGGTGTACTAACCCTCTAATCATCACCTCGCAGAGATTGCAGGCCACTTTCCAGTGGTCAGGAGAGCAGGTTGTTCAGAGCATGTAGAAGTCTAGGCTATAAACAGTAGGTGCCTGGTGAGCAGGAAATAGTTCCCAGCGTATGTATGGAACAGAGTGCCGAATCCATCAACGTGACCTGCACAGCAGGGCCATTTGGGTCTCAAAATGATGTTTGGCCTCAAGTCATGGAAATTTTTGAAGGAACTTCATTTTTCTCCTTTTTGTGGAAATAGAAAGATGAAAGAGAAGAGACTACTGAAAACCTTGAAATGCAGGAAAATTCAGTCCTCCGTAAGACAGAGAAACATCTCATTAACCTATTATACCATTGGGTTAGGGCACTGTCTCTCTATTATTTCTGTACAATATCAAAGCACTGTGTGAAAGCAAACTCAGAAACAGAAACATTTTCTTAAATTATGGCAGTAGCAGAAAAATTAAAAAGAGATATTGTGAAGCTGATTATTCTCAGGCTTTTAGAGACATATGTGTTTACCCAATGAATAACATGGAGAAAAGTCTTACAATACAGAATATGGTAGGGCTCCAGAGACCCACCCACTGTCACTGTGGAGAAAGCCCTGGGCCCGCGTATAGACAGAGGAGACATGACACTTCACTGTAGCTACCAACTAAATAAAATTAAAACAAGATCCATTATCTCACCTAAATTGTCATGAAATTCTTGAACTAAATATACCTTTTATAGGAAATATACCTGGTAATTTTTAAGGTATCAAGAAGCTCATTTCTTTTTTCTTTAAAAATCCCTGAAATGCAAAGAGATCAAGCCTATGAAGAATATTTGTTGGGGCCAGGGATTTAGCTCTGTGGTTCCAACACCTGCCTTGCAAGCACAGGGTCCTGAGTTTAGTCTCCAGTAACCACATATAATATTGCTGGGTGTGGTGATTTACAGCAATCAGGACCACATACCACAATACTGGGTGTGGTGGCTCACACCTATAATTTCAGCAATTGAGAGGCAGAGACAGGAGGATTTCTGTGAGTTCAAGGCTTGCCTGGGCCACATAGGGAGCTCAGGGCCAGCCTGAACTACAAAAGCTTGACCCTGTCTTAAAAAAAAAAAAAGGATAGTATTGTCCATAACCTGTACACATAGCATTCACTTTTTTTGGAGGAAAATTATAGCAGTTCTGCAGTATTTGTATTAAACTCTGATATCCTCAATGAATGGCCTTCAACATGGTATTAAATTGGGTACACACTGAGTCTATGAGCGAAAGAGAACTCCGAGTTCATGCGTTTAGACAGGAGGTACTTGGACTCAGAAACAGCCACAGTGGTATTTCTCTGCCCTCTCAATTTATGTTGATTCAGTTGGAAACAACACTACATTGAAACCAGGAAGGCCAGTCTCCATGAGATATCTTTCCAAAGTCACCTTTCCAATAAAAAAAGGGGAAAAAAATCTAAAATAATCCCATCTCACAAGTAGCTATAACCTCTGAGTTAAATGCTCCCTTGTGTCCTTAAATAGTTGTAGAATCTCACATGACCTGGCTTTTGAAGTTGGGCTTTGACTACCAAGCTCAAAGTGGGAAGCTAAACAGCCCAAGGACTCTAGTCTTCCTCCTGACTCAGCTCCTCACAAAGTATTCCATTCCATCTGCAGTTCTGTTTACTACCAAAACATAAAACCTGTTGTTTATACCAATACTTTTTCTAGTGTTTCTGATGCTTTTATGATACCAAGTCTGTTCATACGTTTAAATTATATAAAATCATATTTTGGCATATGGGGATGGAGTGTGAATTCTTTACAAACTTTTAAAATGATCTCATTTGTACAACAGAAAACATTTTGGATATTGTTATATATGAGTATAGAAAGTTTGCTTGTTTTATTTTTCATGAAAAATAAAGTTGTATTCAGTCAATAAGACATCAGAGTGTGAGTTTCACCCACCACTTGTTTGGGGGAACTGATGGATGAAGAGATGAGCAGGGGCCTGCCCAGCTGAGAACAGCAATGCCAAACAATTCCATAGCAACCATTCAAACAACAACAAGGCAGAGAACTGGAGGAAGGAACTTCTGCTGCATGCTGGGCTTCCCCGGAAGCACAGGCTGACATGGAGAGCACATTTGAGTTCAGTATTTTAAAAAGGAAAAGAGGTGGGACTGGATAGAGAAAAGCTGATCTGCTATCCCAGAAGAGGCTTTAGCCATCCCCCTAAGGGATTCAGGACACTAATAGCTCTTCTTAAGTGTCCCGGCTGGGATGAGGGGGCTGAGCCTTTATACAAGTGGGTAGACCAGTATATATCGGCTACCCTTGGAAAGAGGAGAAGCCTAGAATCAGATAGTGTTCTTCCTCTGGGGCAGTCCCCAGAGGCCCCAGTAGCTGGGAGCTTTCTTAGGTGATATTCACAGTGACTGGAAAAATCATCCTTTCTTTAAGTGAGATATGAGCATCCTATCACAGCACCCATGATGGTATCCAACACACCTTGGTGACTGGAACAAAAATACTCAACATTCACACGTTAAAGGACGAGAGGATAATTTTGGCTCACATTTTCAACCCATAGTTGGCTGGCTCCAAGACAGGAATGGCATGCTGGAAGAGCCTGGGTGAAGGAAACCTTTTCTCATCATAGTGACCAAGAAGCAAAGACAGAGAGGGTTGGAGCCCAGGACAAGCATATACCCTTCTCAGTCATGTTCACAATGTTCCACCTTTTAACAGTAAGTCGGCTACAGTAATCCCATGACTTTCCACACACATGAGAAGTTTGAGAGGCCTTTGAGATCTAACCATAACAATCACTGACCTATCTCTCATGCTAGAGTCACCATTATTCATCTACCAAAATTTCTCCTCCTCTTCATTCATATCTCCCCCAAGTCCTTCTGTCAGTTTCCCCTATTTTCCTGGCATTCTACAAGCACTGCCAGCATTTTAGATCCCATCTGAAGACGGATTGTTTTAGCTTGGATCTGTTTCCTGAGCTTTAAGCTTTTCACTTTACTTTCAGACATCCAAGTGGACTTATCTCACAGTGTCTTGATACACAACATACCAATCTGAAAGCAGACTTTCTCCACTGATACTTCTTCCTCATAATTCTTCCCTGGCCAATGGCACTACTAAGTGATACACATAAACCAGAAACCTCGAAATCATCCTTGGTTTCTCAGTTGTAGCTGCTCCACCCACACCCGTGGGATGACATGAATGACCAAAATTACACAACAATTCTGCCAATTGAGTCTGTGCTTCCTGATGCAGTGATAGGCCTTAGCCAGCTCTTGTCACTTCTATCTCACATAACTCCTTCCTTCAACAGCCTTTTGAGGGGTCTCTCCCTGCTACAAACTTTTTTTTTAGACAGGGTCTCGCTTTGTAGTCAGGCTGGCCCTGAGCTCAGCCTCCAACTCACATCACAGCAATCCTCCTGCCTCTGCCTCCCGAGTGCTGGGATTAAAGGCGTGAGCCACCACGCCCGGCACTGTAGTATGTGGTACTGGTTGTTGCTGAGTGTGAGTCTCCACACCCAGTATGGTATGTGGTTACCAGAGATCAAACCGGGGCCCTTGTGCTTGCAAGACAGGCGCCTGAACCACTGAGCTAAATCCCTGACCCCTGCCACCAACTTTTATAAATTAAATTTTACTGGAATAAATACATACTTATTCATTGTCTTATTTTCTATGGCTCTTTCATGCTACCACACCAACATCTACCCTATGCTTACACCAGAGGAATTTTTTTCTGAATGGAGATATAACCATATTACTCCACTGGGGCACCATAGTCTTATTGAAAGAACACTGGCTTTGAAACTATGCTGATATAAATGTAGAAGACCACATAGTGTCAAGTTACTGATTAATTGTGAAACACTAAATAAAATAATTATCTCTCTAGCATCATTTTTTAAATAGAAGTGCTATATACATCTTTTGGGGTTGTTTTTCAATAGAAGAGCCAGTTATATGCATCTTTTCCCAACTCCACATTCAATGATATCATGTGGGTAGCTTGATATGGGCCATGGTAGAAGTATTTACAACACTAGAATTGACATGTCTAAACATGAGGGTCTTCTTTTCCCAGTTGTTAAAGCTTATCTGCACACAATAGGAATAACAGTCGAGGAAAACCAACCCCTGCCCCATTCACACACATATTTACACACACTCACTCTCTCTCGCCACGGAACATTTCTGTGTCTCTCTACTGCTTACAGCTTTGGGGCAGATGCCCTGAGTCCTTCAGAATCACTTCCTGTGTCTCTTCCTCTTCATCTATTTTTCCTCTTCTTTTTACATGTTGTGCTACTGTTATGTCAAATTATTTTTACTTATTTGATCTGGTCAGAGCCATGTACCAGGACAGCGTGCAATGAGTACAGCGACCTCCACTCAAAATACCCTCTTCGCCCACCCTGTGTTGTTCTGTGGCTCTTCACACATGCACCTCTGAGGTCCCAGGTCAAAGAGTGCTTTCTCCAATGAAGATTTGAGTGCATTCATCCTTACTTTAGCAACAGAAGTTACTGCAGGTGAGAGACCCTAATGCTGGATCCCACATTTTGCACATTTCCTTGCAAGCTGAGTTCCACGTGAAGCTCAGATTCCTATCAGCCAGACCTGAAATGCTGAAAGACAAAACTGAGGTCTGGCCCACTGTGGCTGCAAACATGGTCACGGAGGCATCTCGTGTGTTGCAGGAGTGTCTGGGCTCTGACATCCCGCCTGGTAGGAACCTCTGTGATTATTACACCTCACATTAGCATCAACGCCACCTGAGGCAGCATGATTCTGCTGGGGATGTTGGAACAAAGGCTATTTGAGCCCCTGACTTTATGATCCTTGCCGAGGTAGCAACTCCCTCATTAGGCCAGTTCTAGGATGTTCTGCGATGATTTTCTGAAACGTATTCTTTGAATAATTCCTTATTCCTAAAGCCTGCTGGTCTAGCAGCTTCCAGCAATTCAGCAAACGCCCATACTATCCCTTTTGTTTCACTGTCAGCTTACTAGACAGGGCTCAGTTATCTACAACGAAACCAAACAAGGTGCTTTGCACCCCCTTCTCTCAATTCCAAACAGTATGTTACCGAGCTTTCTGCAGATCCTCAATAAAACTTTTATTACCCATATTACAATGATTACTTTCCATGTCTGTGTGGCCCTCTGAGGTGTATCACATTTGTAACACATTACCTGGCTCCAACTATACGCTCAAGAAATATTTGTTGAATTCATTTGAATGAAGAAATGAGGTGTGAGGATTCTTTCCCTGAATTGCTACACTGCTGACGTTCCACCTAGAAGCCCAAACTGTAAATCTCCAAGTTCTGTGGTTAAAGATTGCCTAGTATTACTCCTGAGGTGAAAGGTGTTAGCTCACGTGGGCAGGCCAGATTCTAATTTAAAACATGGAAAAAGCAGACCAGGAGATTGTAAATGCAAGGGAAATGCATTATTTAGAGGGCAAAGAAAGGCTTAAGCAAAGAGAAAATGTATTACAACCTACTAAGATGGAAAGACTTTTAGTCACAGTTGATCACTGTTATTACTGTGTAAGTCCCTGGATTGTGGGAAGTGCTCTGCAATCACTGGCATTACGGGTTCCTTTCATTGACTGTAGATAGTGAGTTGGAACACCGCTCAGACTCTCCATAAAGAAACTGAATCCGACACACAGTGTTATGAAAATAAAGATGTAATGAAAGCTATTTAGACATATCCAAAGAAACTTGAGGCGACTTTGTGTCTTAGCAATTGAAATTTCTTTGGGTGGCCATGTTTATTCTAATTATTATTTCCATGGCATGCTGAACATGTCATGATCACAGTAATTTTTGCCTCTTATACAAAGAACATCATTTTCATACTTATCACAGCAGAAGAAACTGAGGTTTCAGCAAATCGATGAGACAATCCAGGTTTGCAGAAAGAGGAATTTTCTTCATCCGTGAGTGGTGTTTGAGAATCAACTGTGTTTGAGGGTTTGTCTTAGCTCTTGGACGGGCTCTCTGCTTTGCAGCGTGAGTGGTCACCTTACAGATTACATTAAAATGTCTTCCTTCCGTGTATCTGATGTGCCTCATATCTCTGTCTGCCTAGTGCTGGATTCTCGGAGGTCATGGGGCATGGTTAAAGATGTTTCAGCTGCTCTCAGTTTAAGTATCATGTTACAAACTGTCCTTTCAACTTGAACATTTATTAGGCTAGTTGTTACCAACCCTCCTCACACCTGCTTGCTCCATAATAACACACATGACATCATTAAAATCAGTTTTAACTAGACCTTATCAATCCTTGAGAAAGTTCTTCTGCTTAGCCAATCCAATAGGCAGTACAAGAATAAAATGACACTCAGTTACAGCCCCACAGGTACTTCATGTTAGGGACTGTAAAATGCTCCTGAGGATTCTGGACGTGGACAAGACTTGGATTCTATCCTCAAGGCCCTGAGACTTGAAGAGAGGAGAACAAAATGTTGAGAAAGTGTCAGAAATCAAGTCTAAGTGTGATGGTCTCTTGAGGAAGGAATACTCTGCCTGGGAAGTCTGTGAGAGAAAGGCTGACCTTGACTTTGAGTACAGACAGGAAAGTCATAGAGAGTGTTACATCCAGAATAATCTTAAAGAAAGGGAAGACCATTGGCACGTAAACAAAAAGGGCATCAACTTCCCAGATAAAGAACAGGGCACAGTATCTGCAGGGAGACTGAGCCTCCCAAATGCATGATTGCTAATTGGAAGATAGGATAGGTTCTTGATAAATATAGCTAATATTTTTTCATGGCTCAGTAAGTACCAGAACTAATCCTCAAACATGAGAAAAGGGGAGTCATATATGATATTAAGTAACTTGACCTTGGAATTTCAGATGCAGCAAGTTACTCAGGAGCACAGGGTTTACTTTGATAGTTGAGAGAATCACTCACACAAATGAATATATGGATAACATTGGCCTGAAGAAAACACCATGTATAGAGAACTAGTAAAACTCAAAAAACCAGCCCTCAGAGAGAGAGAGAGGGGCTAATATTTATTGCCAGCCCTCAGAGAGAGAGAGAGGGGCTAATATTTATTGAGGGGATAGGAGGTAAGCTAGTTGCTTTCCCTACATTCATCACACTTTCTCTTCACATCAATAAAGTGGATTGTTTCCCACTTCACAGATGTGAAAACTGAGGCTCTTAGAAGTCCCAACTTCAGCTGGTCAAGTGGCAGCTCTGATTTCAAAGCCAGCTATTCTCCACAGCCTGTACTCCTTCCCTCTACACTACACCAATAAATGGTGGGGCTTTAAAGTAAACTTCAGTGTAATTTCTTTTAATTCTGCAAGCTTACCTTTTGATTACCATTTCAAGAGTGTGCAGTGTTAAAGACAATTCTGTGCATGTAAATGCAGATTTTGGCATTTCAGATTCAAGAGACAGCCAGTCTCGTGTTAGTTCCACTACATATTAAATTATAATCTATGTAGACAGCAGTTTTGAAAGGTATCCAGGCAAATAAGTTTTACTTTCTGGTTGAAGTCAGACAGGTAGATGAAACTTTGATGACTTAATTCCCCCAAATATTAAAAGTATAAGCAGACCAAGACCCCAAGCTAGAGAGAGGCTGCCAGAAAATTTATTAAGAGCCATAAAGCGTGGGGCTATAATTTCAACAGGTTATCTTGCTTCTCTGGCTAATTGTTTTCCAAGGCTTCTCAGCTCAGAACCATGCAGTATTATCACCTGGGAAATGTACACGTTCCTTAGGATATTTTCCAGTGTGCAGCCACCTCTGTGTTGCAATCATGGCTGTATTTCTGCTCAAAGAGCTGTCGATTAGATTTAAGAGTGGCCCCAGCCTCACAATGTGCAGTCTTGCTGATCTTCAGAGAGTGCTGTAGTGTCGCCCTTTGATTTATGGAGAGTGTAGCTCAGGCCCAGTCCCATGCTTTATTAAAGCAGCTTTTAGTCACATTATACCTTCCTGTCCCTGAGCTCCTGAGGGCTCCACCACCTAGGAGTCAAAATCACTTTGATAAGCAGCATTCTGGATAATTGGAACTGGAGGATTGGGCTGTGGACCCTTCCACGGTCTTGCCTCGGACTCCCCAGGTGTGAGATGGAAGGGGGTGGGGACCAAGGCCCAGTGCTGCCCTCAAGGGGGCCTTGCAGTGCCCTCTCCTGACCTTCTCGGTGGGACAGTGTTTGGCCTGGGGCTGTGCCTCATCACAGGGTTCTTTTCAACCCAGGCTTTAAAGGGATAACTTCAGAAAAATGCAGCCACAGTGCTTCAGGACCCCTTTCAAAGACCCAATGCTCTGGGCTGGGTTCTGCCAAATCCAGGACAGCAGGGAGACAGATTAGATCAGTGGGCATTTGCATATCTTCAGGGGAACTGGCTGCCTTACAGTATCAAATGTGCAAACCCAAGCTCTGTTCCATAGTGTGGACTTGGCCTGGGCCATCTCACGCCGCCCACAATACACAAAGGCGGGGGGGGGGGCGCAACTCTCAGCCACGCTCTGTGGAGAAGCAGTGAGGTCCTTCACAAGGACATGGCATTAGGACATTTCTATCTTTCCCCAGCCTTGTCCCCAGCTCCCTCTGGAGCCCTCAGCAAAATGTCATGCCTCTCTGTCGCTGAGATCTTTCACCATTTCCCTGGATCAGTGAACTCATCCAAGAGAGGTAGAGAAGCAGAACCGTGTGAAGCCTCAGCCAAAGCAGCCTCCTCCCTCCCTGTGTTGGCCACAGGTTAGGGCTCAGCCATGCCTTGTAGCAGACAGGCTGCAAGGAGCCCTGACACTGACAAGCCCAGTGGCTCAGCTGGTTACCAGGCATCTGGTATCCTCAGGCTTTAAAGAGACAACCTCAGAGAGATGTCTTGAAAGTGCTGGTGTCCATGCTGACCTAGAGGGGTAGCATGAAGACCAGCAGAGCCTTTAGTACATTACCCAATAGGCCTTTATGGTATTTACCATGATTAGCCCTGATTTTCCCAATGAATCTGACTTTAGGCAGCACTTACTTAGCGCACAGTCACCACAAGAAAGCTATTTCCTTTCCAACTGTCTTGTTTGTTTATTAGTCTATGTTTGCCATAGATAACGACCACATTCATCATAAGGTGTTGTACACGTACATCACATATCTTACTTCTTGTTTTATCCCCTTCTACTTTCTTTCTTCCTCCCTGTAAATTTTTGCTTGTAGCAGCATGATGAATACTGGCTTTTCCACCAATTACTAAGACAGACTCAGTCAAGAGATCCTGTGACTTTGGCATCTTGCTAATCTGACAGAGACCTCAGACCACCTTGAGCTCTAGCTTGTATTTAGCTGTGTTGTTTTACCTTTATTGTATTAACCAAGTGATTATCTTCTATTTAGGACACAATGATCCTATTTTTTACCCAGTTACTTGGTAAGGTAAGTTTTCACAAAATATGAATTTATTTAGGTAAATATTAAATAATGATGGAACAGGTGAATAACAGTGAGGTTTAGAAGTTTAGAAATGAATGCCAAGCAGGGAGTGGTGGTGCACTCTTGTAATTCCAGCTCTCTAGGGGCTAAAGCAGAAGGATCCAAAGTTCAAGCCAGAATGGACAATTTAGTGATCTAGCAAAACTCTGGCTCAAAATTTTATAAACCTTAGAACAGCAATCAGTGGGAACGTCCTAGGATTCTAAGTACCACAAATAAGAGAGAGACAGAGAGACAGAGACAGAAAGAGAGAAAGAGAGAGAGAAGGGAAAGAGGGAGGGAAGGAAGCAAGGAAGGAAGGAAAGAAGTAGCAAGAAAACGCTAAGCCATGGATAGGTGCTCAGACATCTCCAAGGTTCACAGGAACTAGAGATGCAACATGTGGACGATACGGTCTGTGTGTCTGAACTCTCAGGCTCCTGCAGAAGTTCATGGGGATAAACCAAGCATGGAGAGTTTGGAAACGGAGATACTATGAGGAGGACAACACTGCCCTCTCTCCGCATTCCTGCTCTTGTCCTTTTCCAGATCTCACTCCTCAGAAGACTGTGACTCGGGAGCTTTGGCTGATTCTCCTGGAAGAGCCAGAGAAACCAACCTGGACCCAAGGATGAGCAGCATCCAACGGGAAGTTCCTGCCTGCTGAAAGGGGCCTCAGAACTCATCTGGTCCAGTGCCTCTAAACATATTTTGATCTTGGCCCATACTAAAACACAGACTTCACATCTCAGTCTAATTCTTACATATACTAGGATTGTAAAAAATAAGTTTTGTGAAGTAGTACTGGCTTGTATGTAATTTATTCTTCTATACTGCTTTATTCCATTTCTTCCTTCTACTCTATTCCTGGGGTCAAAGTTCCATGAAGATTCTGTGACTCATATGAATTGAAACCACAATGAGAAAAAGATTGATCTTATCCAATACTTTCATCTCATGGCTGAAGAAAGACCCAAAGAATGACATAAATTGTTAAGAGTCACATTAACTTGCATGAGAGCAGAATTCCAGCTTTTTTTCCCCTTCTCTTTACTGTGAAAGGAAGACTTCACACTAGGTATTTCTGAAAGTGAGGAAAGACCATTTTAAAATAATATGATTCCAGCTGATTAAAGAGAACAATTGGAAAACTCATACATGTAATCCAAAAGTCTAAAAAAAAAAATAACTAGCTATTTCTCTTAGGAAATGAACATTCAGCTAATAATTAGATGGTTCACAAGAATCAGAAAGTCAAAGCTGCTGAATTCCACTTCAATAAGTACATAGGAAATTTGAACTGAATCCAGGAAATAATCTTGAGTCTCATGGTGTTGGATAAATAGCCTAGCCTTGTGTGGCCCAAACTGTTCTATACAAACAGAGCAACTCCCCAACAGAAAACTCTTGTTTCCGGAATGCTATAAAAGTGTGCTTTCTGTCTTTCAACTCCAGATTCTTTCCCCACCCTTAGTGAGAGTTGCAGCTTCACCCCCAGCTCCCATGGTATCTTTATTATTTTGCAAGGGCTCCCCTAACAAAGCATCAGAAGAAATGTTTTCACTCTCCTTCCTGGAGGCTAGACATCAGAAATCAAGGTGTCAGCATGTTTGATTCCTCCTGGAGGCTCCTGGGGAGAATCCACTCAGTGTAGCTCTCCAGCTTCCGCTGGTTGTCACCATTCCTTGGCATTCCTTGGTCAAAAACACATCTCTCCAGTTTGGCCTCCGCTCTAGATGACGTTCTAATGATACTTAGCATTAGATTAGGACAAGACCGAACCCAAAGCAACTTCACGTTAGCTTGATTTTATCTGAAAAGACCTTATTTTCAAAGAAAGTTACTTTCACAGGAGTCAGGTCTTAAGAGTTGGACCTTCTGGAAAGATAAAATCTAATCCTGTTGTGTTTTAGACCAAGAATGTCTCCCAAAGCCTCATGTGTTCAGAACTGGGGCTTTGGAAAGAGATTGGATCGTGGGGCTGCTAGTCTCATCGGGGTTAATCTACTGAGGGATTCACTGGTGAATGTGCTGTTGGGAGGTGAGACCTGCTTGGACAAGGACGGTTACTGGGAGTGAAAGCAGGAAAGGTATGTCTCCCTCCCCCAGCTCTTTGCTTCTGTACCTGCTTCCAGGCTGCCATAGTTTGAGCACCTTTTTCTCTGTCATGCTCCTCTATCATCCTATTTCTTCCTTGGAGACAGCCAGCCATGGAATGAATCCATTATAGCCATGAGCCAAAATAAATCTGTTCTTTTTTTGAGTCAGTTATCATGTCTCAGCAATAGAAAAGTGGAAGACAAACCTGAACACTATCTACTATCCTAAAGATCTTCCCTGTCTCTTCTCCTCTCATCTGTGCTCCCATCAAAATATTTTCCAGTGCACATCAAAGACACATGGGTATCAAGCCTCCAGTAGCTGGCTGTGCAGGGTTCCTGGTGCCTTGCAAGGTTCCTGTTTCATGTTTGATTTTGTTTTTGTTCTTTCCTGTTTTTATTGAAAAGATCACAGGTTTCTTGAAGGACTAGAAAAAGTGAAAAAGATGGGATTCTCACTGTATTAAAAAGAAAAAACTTGTTTTTCCCTCTGGTGAATGGGAAACAATCAGAAGTGGCTGGAGACTTCTGGGAAGTATTTAATCTGGAGATTAAAAATAAAAAACAAACCTGCTTCTCTCTTACATCTCCTCCCTCTCTCCGGCCTAGAACCTAGATGTGATAGTTGGAAGTACAACTACCTTGTAACCATGATAGGACAGATATAAGGACATGAGGCCCAAACTCACACAATGGAAGGTAACTGGATTATATGGCCTCTTTAGCTGGTTGTTATTGGGAGACGGAGCATAGTCTGAAGAAGGAGCTCAGGCTGTGTACGTGGAAGGGCACTTCTCCCCCTCTGGCTCTTCCCTATTCTCCCTGTTTCCTGTTCCCCATGAGGTGAGCAGCTTATTCTTGGCCGTGCCCCTCTGCAAAGCCACCCTGTCTTGGTGTGAGCCAATGGCAGATGGAAAGCTCTACAAATTATGAGCCAAAATAAACTTTCCCTCCTTTAAATTGCAAGTGTTCAGTATTTTGTTCAAGTAACAAGGAAGGTAAAAGAGAGTCCTAATAACATCCCAGAGTTGCTGTGTAGCTCATTTTTATTTCCAAATAACAAACCAGTGTTGGTTGGAGTTTCTGTTACATTCAGCTGATTTCATTCTTGGCTGGCACACTGCTGTTACCTCACGGGGTCATTGAAAGGATTAGATGAGAAAATGCGTGTCTGTGGATGGAGGAAAACAACAGCCATCAGTCAACAGTGTCTAAACCAGCAGTTCTCAGTGATTAATCGATTCTAATGTTTATTAGGAAGTAGATGATTAAATCAATAACATGGTAAACACAACAGCATCCTCTCCAGATATCTTCATCCCAACCCTAGAAACTATAAATATGGTGAAAGAGAGAGTGACAGCTATGGCTGGGTTATCAACTTTGTGAGATGGAGATGATTTTGGACAATCCAAATAGGCCTTTCCAATCTCTCAAGTTCTTAAAGCAGAAAACCTTTTGCCAGATACCATGAGAGAGATTCAGTGGCAGAAGCTTAAACAGATGGCAGCAAGAGAAGGATCCAATGCTCTGTTGCTTCCTCTGAGTTGGAGAAGGCTGCAACAAAGGACAAAAGCGAAGCTTCGGGCTTGTGATTTAGTTCAGCCACATAACACAGAAGTCCTGAGTTCTACCTTCCCCTCTGTTGCAGAGAGAGAGAGACAGAGAGAAAGAGAGAGAGACTGACACAGAGAGAGAGAAAGAAAGAAAAAAAAACAGGAGCTTGGTCCTATACAGCACAGAATTGAATCCACTCCTATGGAAAGTTGCTCAGCCCCGCTGGAACCCATTCTGACTTCAGACCTCCAGCCCCTGAGCCGACATAATCACTTTGGTTAAGCCACTGTGTTTGTTGTCATCTGTTAGATAGAATTCCAGACATCAGCAGAGCTTAGTTCAGGGGCTTTAAAGAAGCTGCAAAACTAGTTAGCAAAGCCAATGAGGCGTTGACCTTGGAGTGTGTCTTAGTCACTTTCTCACCCCTGAGACACACTTCCCAACCTCTACAACTTAAAGAAACAAAGATATATTTTAGCTCACTATTTGAAAAAGCTTCAGTCCATAGTTAACTGGCTGCTAGGAAGGGTGGCATAGCAGAGGGGCCTGGCGGAGGAGACACTGCTCAAGGTGTAGCAGGAAGGAAGCAGAAGGAGAACAAGCGAGCAGGTCAGTGGTGGCAAACCTTCTAGAGCTCTCAATGACACAAAGAGCCCACTGTGACTATGTGCCACAGACTGGTCAGCACTAAATTACATACCTGTCCATGCCACACCACAATGGCCACCTCTCTGACCAGGCTTTCCTTCCAAGCATCACATGCAGCTATAAGCCATGCAGTGACTAATCCAGTATCACACAGCCATGATCCAGCCACCTCCCGAAGTGCCCCCTATGAGTGCAGGAAGCCCTTGGGAGACATCAGATATAAGTCATGAAGCATGGAATCATAAAGACAGCAATGTGAAGTCTTCCTGCCCTATGATGGGGCAAATCTTGTTTTAAACTGAAGTGCAGGACTACGCTGAAACCCAACTCAAGTGACCCCATTCATGTAGCCCCCAGAGTGCCATCTGAAGAGAGTAGGAAATGGGCAGCATTGCCTAGATTTGTGCGACGCAACGACCCATTGCTTAGAAGTGGGGTGTGGGATCCCTGTAGAAACACTGTCTGCCTCTAGCAGGCAAATGTCCGTGTGGGTATTGTGCAGCCAGCTCTCTGAAAAGCACCTGGGTTGCAGTCCAGTGATGTTGGTATTTGATAATGAATACAAAATGCCATCTCCTAATGTCACAAACTCTATTTGAAAAGAGGACAAAAAGCAGAGCTTCATGGCTTCCCTCTCCTGACTGAACTCTACAGTGAGATAAGCCGGGGTCAGCCCAGCCAGCGTGGGCTCCGCTGCATGCTCTGTCATGGCTAATGAGGAGCATAGTCTTTCCAGCAAACAGTTGAGTTCAAATCCGAAGGTTAAATTGAGGACACAGTTGACTCTGAGGTGACAAGGGCCTGCATTTTGAATCAAAATTTGGTGAAAGAAATATTCCAGATCTTGAGAACTGCCTGTCCTTTTTTGACAGTCTTCCTAGGAAAAGTATTGCCTCCTAATTAGAGATTTGAAAAGCCACTGAAGCCTGTGACCTGCAGGGACACAGATTACAGGGCTGGTTTGTCAAACACAGTTACATTTGCTGACAAGAAACCAGTTATGTAAAGATGCGAGAAATGGAAATGCTGCACTAGTTTTCCAGAACAAAATCTGCCTCTAAAAAGGTGTAACTTCATGCAAAATATGCTTCTTCATTTGAATAACAAAATAAGATATGCAAAAAAAGACTTCTCAAAGAGAGCCTGCTTTCAGGTTGCAGTGAGTACAAGCAATATGATGAATATTCCTGGTGCTATATTTAAAATGTTTTGTGAGAAAATAATGTGTTTTAGAAATGGGGCAGAGATACGCCAGAGATGTTAGCGACTATCAAGTAAGTGTCCAGGCAGGTTTTTCTGTTTCTTGTAGATTCCTGGAGGTCATGTCGAAAGTTGCCATTTAAATTCATTAGATAAAAAGTAAACTTGTATTACAGTTGATGACATTGTCTTCTGAATTGTTAGTAAGACACCTTGGTCGGCCATAGTCTCTCTGGTGTCTGTTTCCCTCCAAACAGTTCTCTTGCATTTTAACCTACAGAATGTCCCTTCCACGTTAAAACCCTTCCAGGTACAACCTGTCACACAGGACACTCCACAAACTATCCTGAGATGCATCTCAATTTCAGAAAGAGGAGGTTTTCAAGGAGTTTTTCTGTAACAAGTGTCAAGGTCGGGAAAAGGACATAAGGATGACAGGAAAAAGTTGTTTGTGTCCCAGTTACTAATCCCTGAAATGCCAACTAGTTCGGCTAAGAATCTCCGTAAGCTTCCCTGTTGGGTCCAGGGAACAACAGCCTATGAGTCCTCTCTTTGGGTTCAAAGCAGCTCAGGAGCAAAAGAGGTGGTGTGAGTGTCTGTTCCTGCCTGCTTCGTCTCCGGGTGCTGTTGTCCTGAGGATGGCCCCTTCCTGCTGCCTCTTTCCACGGATCGGATTGGGAGAAAGAGGCCAGACCTCATCTTACTGATGTAGCAACCCCCACTGTAGTCCTACTGTGCGTGTCTCCTCACACTTCCATACTGAAGTCCTAAGCCCAGTGCAACAGTATTTTGTGGCCCTTTGATGAGATTAGTGTCTTTCTTAGACAAGAAGGATGAACTAGAACAGCAGTCCAGAACTTTTTAGCTCCAAGGAAGACAGTAAACACCTGTTGCTTAAGTCACCCAGCCTGTGATATTTTGTTACAGCAGCCGGAATTAAGACCTTCCCCTCATCCACAAAATGCAGCAAGAACATTTCTTCTGGATCTTTTTCTCATCTGTGGCAATATCTTTTGAACACTTGAACAATCTGCAGAGTAAGGCAAAGTGTTCTGTACTCTAACAAAACTCAGTTCAAGGACTCAGCGTTTTACTCCAAAACCTGGAACTGGCTCGCTAAAAAGGCCCATTCAGCTGAGTAAACCTAGAACTAACATGCTATTGAGAGTGTCAGTACCACCCGCTGAGTCCATGTAAGCAATCCAGCTCCTCCTCCTCTGTCCACAAAACATGGTGGAGCCTAAAGCTTCAGGCAAGCCACGGGATAGAGAGGTCCCTTGGTCTTCTACCCCTGGCTGATCGCTCCCCTCACCACAGCGGTGGAGGGAGACAGTTAGCAGCAGACACCAAGGCAGGGGAGAAGACTGCACTTCTCAGGCAGACAGGCCTGGGCTGGAGTGCTTGCTCTGCCATCACCTGTGGACCTTGAATCGATCATGGAATCCATCTGAGACACATTGTCCTCCTTTATGAGGCAGTGTTAACATGTCCCTCCTCACAGGGTGCTTTAAAAAGTGATAAGGCACCTGTGTGAACACACCTGTCCTAGGGCCCAGCCAGGTTCCTGAGCTCTGCCCTTGCCTCCTGACCACTCTCGACAGTGGCATGCAGCTCTCAAGGGTGAGGCGTGGTCTTCTTTCACTTTCCGTGCATTTCAGGAGTCAGCAGTGGCCAAGCCAACAGGCCTAGAAGCTGGGGCCCCTGAGGAACAGCTGAATGCTGCAGAGGGTGGGGAGGGCATTCGTAGAATGACACCAGGCTCCCCTATCCCAAGGGCTGGCACTGGAGAAAGTGATAGGAGCTATACTACATTAGAGGGAACAAGAATTGGCCAAGCTAGCTGACCACAAAACACTCAGGAGCTAAGCAGGTGTGGCAGTGCATGCCTGCAGTCTTAGCTGCTCGGGAGAGGAGGCAAGAGGAACACAAGTTCAAGGTCAACCTGAACAATTTAACAAGGCCCTCAAAATGAATGATCTGAAGATGCGGCTCAGAGGTAAAGCATGTATCTCTCATGTAGGTAGCCCTGAATTCAATCCCCAACACACAAAATAAAAAATTTATGGGCTCAGCTTTTTTTCTGTCTTTGGGAAACAGTAAGATAAGTATGGGTAAATTATTCCTGCAAATCAGGGCTTACAAATAGTACTTTGTATTCTCCCCACTAAGACTGGTGAGAAGTTTGGACCCTCAGTATCCACTTCATTCTGGAAATGAACTTGATTTAAAATCTATTCATAACATGGATCTGAATCTCTTTCTCTCACAACTTCTAGCAGCAAAATTTTTAAAAATAATAATAAAATTCAGGGAAGATGGGGTGAAGCGACTCGACTTACTTCATTACCTTGGATTTTATACTTCTTGTTTGCTAGCTTGATAAGAGATGCTACAATCTTTTATTATATCAATCTTTCATGATATCATTTTTATTGCTCTAGATGGCAGGGGAATTGTCCCAAATTAATAAAAACCATATGCTGGATTTTGATTAGAGATCACTTTGGAATAATGATTGATCTGGCTTGGGAATGAAAATAGGCATTTCTCTTTCTCTTTCTTTCTTCATATGCCTTGCAGAGTCCCACTGGTCTCCTTTCCTCCCCCATCCTTGACTTTATATGCAAAACCAAGATAATGAAAAGGTCTTATAAGTCTCTTGTGTGCATATTTGTTACCAAAAACATACTGTAACTTGAACTATTGGCCGATCCAGTGCCGTTTCTCTTGCACTGGAGCTAATAATTTCATGGATGTGTCTGGGTAATTAATACATGTGATAAGCTCAGTCCGCTGAGTATAGGGTGCGTGACATTCCTTGGACAGCTATGGAGGGTGGGAAGATTCTCCTGCAGGAAGAACAAGCATCCCTGATTGTCGTAGCCTTAGCCTCAACTCATCCTAGAGGTATTTTCCACATTTCACAATGCTTCTTTTCAAGAACAACAATGGCTGAAATTTAGCAACTACCCAGATAGTCTATTTTTGAAAATCTTTTCCTTTATTCTCTACTTTAGAGTTGAGCTAATCATTAAAAAAAAAAAATCACCTGGGAAACTTTTTTAAAATGTTGACTTTTGAGCCTGTCCCTGAGTCTGAACTACTAAGTCTGAAATTGGGCTCAAGAATCTTCATTTATATTAAATGATTCTGACACAGAAGATCTAGAGACCACCTTAAAAAAAAATAGAAGCCCAAACTGCAGCCTTCAGAATGGCTCAGTAAGGTTTAAAATAATTCTCTTTGGGATAAAATTTCACAGAGTTCAATCCTACCTTTGCCATGCACAAGCTCGATGACAATTTAGTTACCACTCCAAGAACACTTTCTTAAGCTAGGGAATGGAGACCATGATGCTTACATCATATGGTTGTGAGCATTAAATGAAATACTACATAAACAATGTGAATAGTTGGCCTAGCAATCCATATCTATGTAGCCATTACAAAGGGAAAAAGCTTCAAGGAAAAGAGCTGTCAAAGAGTTGGCTGCTGTCTTCTTAAGTTGATGTTCTATATTGAAAACAATGGAAATAGACCAAGAGGAAACTTGAGGTAGAAACTCAGAGAAAAAAAAGGTTAACAATTTATAAATTAATGATAATAAGAGAGGATTTCAGAGCATAAAAATGGCACAGTGAGTACAGTGAAGGAGAAGAATCAGAATTGCTCTCAGCTGTATTCTGGAGAGCTGTGTCATGTTACGTGGGAATAGAATTTAGTTATTGCCTTTATTTGGAGATTAACTGTGATTTAAAGAGATGTGGATGGCTGCTAAGTTGACAAGACAAGGACTCCGGTGGCTTTTTGATGTGGTGTCTTGGCTGAGCTATGGCCCCCACTTACTCAGTGAGACACTAATCTAGGTTCTGCTGTGAAAAAGGTTGGCAAATACAATTACCATCTTAATCAGTTGACTCTAAATCAGAGATTGTCCTGGTGGCCCAGGATTAATCAGTTGGAAGCCTTTAAAAAGTAGGCCTGGCTTTTTTGAGGGAGACAGGAGATTCCTGACTAAAGACTTCAGATCCAAGCCTGGGCCTGTAAAGTCCTGATCTGCCCATGTGGTGAGCATATATCAGCCAATATATGCATATAAAATCTATCCAGCTGTCTCCTACCGGCGCATTTCTCTGCTCAGCCTTCACCAACAGCTTTATCTGGTCCACATGATAGACACTGAACACAGGGTACAACTGAATTACTTGACTTGTAAGTAGGCCCCTCTGCCTCTCCCCCTCTTGTAATGTTGAGAAGGACACTGTCTTATCCTTTAAGAAGATTATTTTTTTTCAATTTTTTTTTTTTTTTTGAGATAGAGTTTTGCTCTGTAGTTCAGGCTGGCCCTGAACTCACTATGTTGCCCAGGCGAGCCTCAAACTCACAGCCATACTCCTGCCTCTGCCCCAAAGTGCCAGGATTATAGGCATAAGCCACCACACCCAGCATTGTGGTGTGTGATACTGACTGCTGGTGGGAGTCACCACGCCTGGCATTGTTGTATACAGTTACCAGAGATTCAGAAACCTCTTGCAAGGCAGGCCCCAGAACCACTGAGCTAAATCCCCAGCCTTGTGTTTTCAAATATCTTTATGTGACAACAGCTTGGAATTCTGTGTAAAGTACTAAGGAAATAACAAGAACTCCTTGATTTTTTTTTCTCTACTGCTAAATAATCCAGAGAAATTTAAAAATTTTACCCAATTCTTAACTCTGAAATTATCTCTGTGAGTGAGGTAAGACTAAGCACTAGTCTCAGCAAAAAAGATACAAAAGTTTGAAGGGAGATGAGTCATTCTCAGGAAGATTCACCAGTCACCAAGTGAGACCACAGCAGAATCTGAGAAAACGAATTCCAAAACTCAAACTTTGATTTAGGAAGGCCAACAATGAAAACAACAAAAAAGGAAATTTGGGTTGGCAAATACAACTTTCATATATATATATGTCTTTCATATATATATATGAATATATATAAGACATAACAAACTAAATATAACTCACTTCACTTGAATAAGCAAAAACAAAGGAGCAGTAGACATTAAAAAGAAAAACACAAGAGGATATCATCAAAATGTATGTTGAACTGGTTTACAGAGAAATTTTTAAAGCGCCGAAAGCTTAAAAACATGTCAATATCTAATTACAATTTTGCCTCCTCTTTTGCTTCTAAAATGCATAGAAGAAATGTCTAAAAGAACAGGGACCAGAATCCTCAGAGTTAATTATAGGCAAATCCCATCTTACTTCTGCTTCTTTATCTTTTCTCAGTTTCCTTCTGATTGTGTTACTTTAAATATCGTATCTTTTCTCTGGGATGAGAAAATGAAGTTGTAAATGATTTGTAGTATGTATAGTTGATAGTATGAAATAGAAAGTATTTAAAAGGGAAGGGAATACAGGGGTAAATAACAAGGGGAAAATGAATGTGGTAATAATAAAGAAAAAAGGAAACAAAGAGTATGTATTTAGGGGATGGGGGTTGTAGGGTGGGGGAAAGGGGAAAAAATGAGAATCAAGTCATGTCATATTCTGGTACAAACACTCAGTGTTGAATGGGATGATGATATGTATTCACAATGTACCAATAAAGATTGTTTTTAAATGTTCCATTTTCCTTAATGCTTGTTATGCTTTGAGATCCAAGGAAAGGACAACAGAACTGAGGAACAAATGCTTTACTCCCTCCCAGGTACCCAGGAATGTGTGGGAAAGCTTGCTAGATGCCGACTCTGGACTGCCATCATCAGCCCAATCTTCTGATTGCAGAGATCTCAGAAAAGCCTCACTATTTGCATCTGTCACAAGCTCTTTCACAGCCAGTGCTTTGAGAACCAACAGAACACAAACACATGCTCCTTACTGAGGTGAGATCTCCAGTACGGATGCCAAATGCTTGATAAATGGGACGTGGGCCACTGCAGACAACCAAGTGGCACCTACAGCTGCTTCCAAATACCTCGAAGGTTTTGGTTTTTTGTTTATTAACACTGCTGAATAAACCTCACTGCCATGCCCTCAGGACTGTGTTCTCCCTTCTGCACCTCTACTTTTACACCAAGAACATTTGTCGTCCAAACAGTGGTCCATGACCACTGCAGCAGCATCACTTAGCAACTAACTAGGACTCAGAAGCAGCCCCACCTCAGACCTACAGGATCATGACCCGTAGCTAACAGGATTCAGAGGCACTAACCTGGAAGACCTCCAGGCATGGAAGCAGTGATTGCAGTCCCCACTGAGGAAGTCCCAGACAACTTCTTCCCAGCTGGATCCTCTCCCTCATTCTGAGGCCTGGAGGCCAGGTCAAGGACTTCCGTCCAGTATTGGACGTGTCAGCAGTCTTTGTCTCAGGACAATTGACTTCCTCTAGTGGCTTCACAAGCTGCTGGTGGCCCAGAGCTTACGGACACCCTTGAAAGCCCTGCCCTGTGGCTGGGCAAGGGGGGCTCAGCCCATCTACTTCCCAGGCCCTCCTGCATCCTGGAACATGCAGCCCATGTAAGGCATCCTTATCATCCCACTAGTAAGTGCAGCAGCGTGAGGCCAGAAACAGGAAAAGACCAAGACAAAAAGGAAAAACAAAAACCAACACACCACACCCTTCAATCTGGGCAAAGCCGGATATTGCTTGTTCTTGCTCACCAGGATGTGACATCTCCGGGGTATTTTTTCCCTTCTATTTGTGCTCTTTTCTCTTTTTCTCTTCAAATAGACACATTTCAAATGTCAGTGGGTGAAGGTGGGGCTCCGTCAAGTGGGAAGCAGGAGACTGAATAGCTGCAGGGTTTGATCTCAGCAGCTCCTCGCAGGGGCACGGAGTCCTCAGATGCTCTGGCGGGCATTTGTTGTCCTAACCCAGGCTCCCTTTCTGGTTAACCTTTATTTACAGACTTGAACGAGAATGGTTTTAGACTTGAAAAAAAAGAAGGCCTTCCTCTTCTTTTATTTCCCCCCTTCGTCCTTCCCCAGAGGGCTGAGAGGGAAACGAGGCAGAGGTTAAGTGAGGGAGACAATAAAAAAGGAGCCAAGTCCTTATCTGAAATCTGAGTGACAGTGAGTGGCAGCTCTGTGACCAGTTTTCATTTTTTTACAACCTTCGTCCAAAGCTCCCAATAAAGAAATTTAGCCAGATGGGTCCCCACCTTTCTGAGGCAGCCAAATGAAAATTAGACTCCAAGCATCTTCCGGCCCCAGGGTGGGGGGGCAAGGCTAATCAGGTCCCTTGCAGAGGGATTTGGCGTCCAGAGACATTCCATATTTTAGCCAAATAATTCAGACTTACTTGTCTAATGCCTTACTGAATCTTGTCATCACGGCAGCCAAGTAAAAATTATATCTGCATGCCGTGCAGAGCAATAAATCCCAGGGCTGTGTTTTCCGTCATTCCATATTTCAATGCAGGGAAGCTTATTTCTACACGGCTGTTCATAACAACAGGGACTATACAAGAAAGGAGAAAGTTTGTGTCCAGCACCAGCCCCCTCACAGATCTGGCCTGGGCCAAAGTCCAAGGATCCGTGTTTCCATGGGCTTTGCGATGGCATAAGACTTTGTTCCACTGGAATCTTTAGGAACACAGTTCCTGTGTCCTTGTCTGACTGCGAACAGGAAGTGCTGCTGCATTCGTCAGAGGACCTGCGTGGCCGTCTGGTTTCAATAGAAACCTGAGGAAACCTGAGGCCGATGGCAAAGGCTGTTGGCACACAAACCAGAGCAAAGGGGAAGGAGAAGAAAACCAGGTCTCAGGACTTTAAAAAATGAAGTGAGGGTGGGCTTGAGAAGCTGCTGGATCTGAGAACAGGCAGACTTCTTAGCTGGAGCTGTGAGGAAGCCTAGGGAAGCCAGGATCAACCAACGGCTCTGCTGTGAATTCCCTCCAGTGCTCTTTACCATCCACAAGTCCTCACTTCTTCCTCCTCCCCCACAAACACCTACCCGTTCTTGTCTCATTGTCCTGTCCTTTGAAAACCATTTCTCTTTCACCCATATAAATTGGTTGTCTCTTCTGTGTTCCTAACATCTCTTGTCTCACTCAGAGCACACGTCACTTCCCCGGGTAGCTGGCTCATGCCAGCAGCACTAGAGCATCAGCTGTCTGCTTTAAAGTCCTGGCTGCCCACTTACAAGCTAGGTACACTTGGGCATATTATATAACATGCATCAGCTGCGGAATGGAACTTCTAGTACTTACCTTATGGGATGTCTGTGAGGAACGCAGGAATTTCTCTATGAGGAGTTTAGAATAGAGCTTTGCACACAGTAAACACACCAGTGTGAATTTCGCTGCCATGATACAATAGTATGATTACGTAGATTGATTACAAGGGCTAAATCCTTCTCTTCAGCATTGCCAATGGCAAGTATAGTGATTGACACACAGTGGTGATGAGTGAGTGTTCGGTAAATGAAAGAATGTTGTGATATGGTGGTATCTCAATTCTCCCTATTGTGGAGACTTTATACTAAATGGTGACTTTATACTAAAAATAACATAGTATAATACTTAACCTTAAATGTAAAAGATAGTGGCCTGAGTCCATGGTGTACCATGGCTTCCCAGGGAGAGGGGTGCAGATGATGAGGAGCCAGAAAGATTCATGAGGAGCCACCAAGTTCACAGTCCTGTGGAAGCTGGTCTGCTTCGTCTGGCCCTGTCTTTTACCTGGGCTGGTTCAAACCAGAGGAGCCAAGGTGACGGTCTACTGGTGGCTCTTAAAGTGCATTTCTCACAACACTAATTCAAGAAAAGCATTTGTATGGCCAACTTTAAGTTCGCAGACATTACCAAACTGCTCTCCAAAATAGATTGAACCCATCTGCATCCTTACCACATTGTCAGGAAATTTCCATTACTCTGCAACTTTTCTAGCAGTTGGAATTTCCATAATCAAAAAAAAAAGTCAAGAAGCAGAAATTAAATGATCTATTCATCCTTTTCCCCTTGGCCAGGTAGTTAGTTCACAGTGTTAAAGTTTCTAACATCAAGGAAAGTAGAAAAGAGAGAAAGAAGAAAGGAAGGAAAAAGAAAGAATGGGCGAGTACGTGAGGAAACCAGAGTCACTTTGTTCAAACTGACAGCTCTCAACTTAATTTGAGCACAAAATCATAATCATTATTCCCTTTGTAAGATCTACCAACAGTCACTGCACTATGGGGGGGTTGCAAAGAACACCCTTTTCTGCATCACCTCTCTGTTCTTATTTTATCCTCCCATTTGTTCCAAGAAGGGAAAGAAAAAATTTGAAGGTAAAAAGGAAAAAAATGGAAACAAAGCTTAAGTATATAGTGGGTAGAAGGGATGAAGGGAGGAAAGGGAAATGGGGAAAAAATGAGAATCAAGACCCATCACATACAGGTACAAATTCTCAATGATGAATGTGATCAGAATATATACCTAATGTATACCTAAGTTTATGTATCAGTAAACTCAACTTTTAAAAATACAATAAAATATAGGGCCGGGGAGTTAGCTCAGTGGTTCCGGCGCCTGTCTCGCAAGCGCAAGGGCCCGGGTTCGATTCCCCGGTAACCACATAACAATACTGGGTGTGGAGACTCACCCCAGCAGCAACCAGTACCACATACCACAGTGCCGGGCGTGGTGGCTCACGCCTGTAATCCCAGCACTCGGGAGGCAGAGGCAGGAGGATTGT